>JAQZBX010023651.1:0-30588 GCA_029593785.1 Cabassous unicinctus
CTGTTGGTGGTCATCCACTGCTAGGAAGACCTCCAGGCTTTACCCCGTGTGGACATCACACCGTTGGTGGTCATCCACTGCTAGGAAGACCACCAGGCATCACCCTGTGTGGACATCACACTGTTGGTGGTCATCCACTGCTAGGAAGACCTCCAGGCTTTACCCCGTGTGGACATCACGCCGTTGGTGGTCATCCACTGCTAGGAAGACCACCAGGCATCACCCTGTGTGGACATCACACTGTTGGTGGTCATCCACTGCTAGAAAGACCACCAGGCATCATCCTGTGTGGACGTCATGCTGTTGGTGGTCATCCACTGCTAGGAAGACCTCCAGGCTTCACCCTGTGTGGACATCACGCCGTTGGTGGTCATCCACTGCTAGGAAGACCATGAGGCATCGCCCTGTGTGGATGTCACTAGGTGTGGCCACTAGGAAGGCCACTAGGCATGGCCCTTTGTAGATGTCGTGCTGTTTTTGGTCATCCACTGCTAGGAAGACCACCAGGTGCCCCCCATGTGGACATCACGCCGTTGGTGGTCATCCATAGCTAGGAAGACCACCAGGTGCTCCCCGTGTGGACATCATGCCGTTGGTGGTCATCCACTGCTAGAAGACCACTGGCTGCTAGCTGGCATTCCTAACTGGTTACCAACAATGTGTTCTGTCCATATTTGAGCTTCAGGGCCTCACATCTACCAACTGCAGCTGTTGGTAGGGAAGTGCAGGCACTTCCCAGTGTTTCCCTGTCGTGTGTGGCCTGGTATCCATTCTTACTTCTCCTTTCAGGATAAAGTTTATAAAATTTGTGAATTTCAGAATTGTAAATTTCAAGTCTGAATAGATCCCTTTGCTGGTAAATGGTGGTGATGAAGGCACTGTGGATGGGCAGGGAAGCCTGAGCCCTGAAACGTTATCTGGGAGAGACCCTTCTCTCCTGGGGTTGGGGAGGCCAAAGGAGTTCTTGATGACTGCAGTGAACCCCAAAGGGACAAGAGCCCAGCCCAGCTTCAGACCTAGATGGAGAAGCCATGGGTTGAGAGGGTAGGGGTTTGAGGAGAGAAAGCGAGTGAGGGAACCACGAAGACCGCATAGTAGGAAGAGACATCAAAGGAAGAAACTACTCTTTATAGCAACTGAGTTTTAGCAACCATCCTGCATGATTTTTTAAGGAGATCAACTAGCTTTAGTGTCTGGTGATATGTTATTTATTAAAGTAATTTGTAATATGTAGCACTTAAATAAATGAAATATGTAAAGAACTATTAGGAAACAAAATTAAAGGGTGGGGGACAATTAGTCGATTAAAGGAAATCAGCATGCAGGTGTATTTCATGAGCTCCATGGGAGTGTAGGTAACAGTAGCAAGAAAGCCTCAAGGCACAGAGTACAGGAAACCAGAAGAAACCCTTCCCTTGCACCAAAGTAGTAAGAGACACAGGAGGGAGTACAGTTGTCAGAACGTAAGGCACATGAAAGTGGCGGAAAGGGGCATGCCACGAAGGCAAGAGGCCTGGCCGGGTGGAAGGCAACATATCTCAGAGACAGAAGTGCCTGGAACATTCCCCTTCTCCCTCGTTTTGAACCTCTGGGCAAGGCTCTTCTTTTCCTGAGCCTCAGTCTCCTGGTTTTCAAGTGACCATAGCAACTAGACACTTCTCATGGAATGATTTTGAGGGTTAAATGGAACCGCAGAAGTATGCCTTGCTGAAATCGGGATTGCAAAGACACGAAGGAAAAAGGCACAAAAATGCAGGAAAACAATGCAACTTGTATAAAACAGATGTTTAAAAATACATGAGAAGGATAAAGGAGCCTGTTGTACCTTCACTGGAAAAAAGGAAAAGAAAGCATGGGCAACATTGCAGCACCAAGGTTAAAAGAGGACTTTATTAATTAAGAAAAAGGTCTGTTGAATAAGCAAACTGAAATGGAAGCCAAAAGAGAAGGGGGGATTCGTTAAAATAGGACAAAACCAAGGGAAAAGACAGAGGGTGATGGCCACCAGCCGACCTAGGAGAAAGTCAAGGGCCCTTGGTACTGCTATTGAAATTTCAAGGAGAAATGGTAAGAGGCAAAAGATGGCAAAAGGCAGAAAATGACTTGGTGGTGACAAACTGCTGAGGCCTGTTTTAGAAACAGACCAGAAAGGCTTTTGGGAAGCTGTGGACCCGATCTGAGCACTAACTACCAATGGCATCATTGACTTTTTGGTGAGTCTAGTTTCAGCAAGCATAGTCCGAGAATCATCAACAAATTCATGGGAAACAGTAGGCATCAAATTCCTGTGATGGGGCAGAGGGGAGGTGTTCAGACCTGACTGGGGGGCTTGTTCCCAGACTGGTATCACACTTCATTGCTTCATCAGGAGTTGAAGAAACTCTGTAAGATGCCTGTAGAGATACAGTCATCACGATGGCCTCTTTCTTGAGATACAGCTTCTTCTGAAGTGGTCTTAAAAGAGGAGAGAAATCTCATCTCTCTAAAGTGGTTGTACACGAAACTGCTTAAAGCAAAAGATGTACTCTCTGGTCCCTTAAGGGCAACCCCGAATTTACTCAATAAACCATAGTACTCATACAAGAAAAATGAAAAATGGGTTGAGATTTATTCTGAGAACTGTTGACTTGGGGGTGTTAAAAGTGTTTCACTTAGGAATTATGTCAAGGATTGGTGGCTAGAGAGCCGATAAGTTTTGCATAAAAAACAAAATCTAAAGACTTAGCTATTTCCTTCTTTGATTCAATAATCCTTCCATCTCTTCCTTGTTTACATCATGACTTACATCATGAAATTTTTTTTTTCTAAGTGACTGCTCTTCCTAAGTTGTCCTGAAATTGGCCCAGGGTCCTCTGTCACTAGAATTTTATTGGCAAACAGGTCTGGAGGTGTATTTCCGGCTTCAAAAATGAGGAGACAGTGGCTGTGAATTGAGCTGGTTCAGGCACAAGCGTCGGTAGGAAGGGAAGAGGGTCCCTCTGTAGGAATGCAAATGGCAGAGAAAGAGATTTGGTGGAATGGAGCAGAGGGTGAAGATGAAAGGACAAAGGGCATGGGAGGCAAAATATGGGATGTCCACCCCAGTAAATGAGGATTGCAAGTTTAGGGTTTAGAGTTGACTCAAAGAGGAAACCCAGAGATAGAGCACAATAATGCTGTGAGTCTGCATTGGAAAGATGACTTACACAAGCGTGTGGTGGAAGAATTGATATGCACAGGAGGTCGAGCGGACTTTACAAATGGTTTGGGTACGTGAAGAGATGCCCTGGCAATCCTGTGCGGTCCTTGCTCTTAGGCAGAAGGAAATGTGATGATTGGCACGAGTTTGAATGTGGGCAGATAATGTCTATTTCTATGTGGCTCTACATTCTTAGAATGCTCTTCTTTTGCCTTTGCTCACTTCATTGACCTACCCCACAGAGTCCTGTGGTGATAACCATTGTTTCATCAATCCTTTCTTTCAGGACCTAATTACCACATGTGTTAGGCATCTTGGTGTTTGCAGGGCTTGGCTCTGTGCTCTGTGTTTGGCCTGGGAGATCTCCTTCCCAATGCTGAATCAGCAGACCTGTGGATCCTTCCATTTGAATGGATCCATCAGGATGTGATTCACCTTAGCAAAAATTGGAATAGAAAGGCGGGGAAAAAAATATCTAGACTCCCCCTGCCCCCCAAATCTTGTATATAAAAACATAACTCTTTTTTTTTTTTGATCCATTTAGTTGAAGTAATAATTCCTTTACTCCATCATGAGATCTAGGCTGAAATAGGAATTGCAGCATTAATCCCTTTTTAATTGACCCTACTGGTGCCAAATCTCACAATCATTTTAAAGTTTTAGGCAGGATGCCTACAGTTTTAGGATAGTACTGAGGGATTTATGAAAGGGGATGACACTTTTCTTACAGCCTGAGAGGGAAGAAGGGAATGCTGGAGACAGGAGTTTTTCACAGTGGGAAGAGAAAGCAGCCGGCTTTGGTCTAATTGGAGATTGGGCAACTGGCTTTTGAGTACGGATACTGAGCCTGCTTATCTAATCAGCAGTTAGAGGAAGTTGTTTTTATCTGTGAAATGCATCTCTTCTGAACCGATAAACCCCATTTTAGCTAGGGAGAAATATTATCTAGCAGCATCTGAGCATTAGCTGCAGCTGAGCTCAGGCGTGTTCAAATATGAAGCACGAGGGAATGGAGTCTCAGAGCAGAAGACTGTTTGCTGAACTTAGGTGGCTGGGTGGCTGGTTTTCTCCCTCCGCCTCTCCCTCTCCCCTCTGAGGCAAAACTGAAAGCATACGATTGGGATTCTGGTTATCTTCCTCCTGTAGTTCCTTGCTCCTCTTCATAGTTGAATTATTGTGTAATGGCTTTGATGAGGCAATTTTAAAAAAACTCTGTCTTATTCGTCTTGCAGTACTTATTTCCGTATCTGGAAATACCTCATGAAAACAGCAGGTATTGCCACTATGAACATATCCAAACCAAAATATTCCGGTCGGAAAGCCTCTAATTTTCCTGAATTCCACAAAACTTGAGCTCTAGCATTCAAAACAAAATTATTTTGCCTATTCTCCAGCTCGTTTGACCTTCGATGAGAAAGGCTGCTATGTAACAGGCTCGTTGCTTTTCCATTCCAAAGCAAATTTTAATTTTGCCATCTCTCCAAACTCACTTTGGATAAGCTTTTATTTCTTACGGTGAGTTCGTAGGTCAGCGCAAAACATTTGGAAAGCGTGCTCTTCGCAGCACAACGTGACACATCGGTTCATTAACGTGGAAGTGAGCATGCTGCATGTGGTACCATCTTGTTCTAGATTTTGGTATAGGCAGGTGGGACCACGCAGCAGAAGCTTTTAAGAAAGTTCCTTGGGGAAAACTGCAACTGTTATGTGTGTGCTGGGCAAAGAATACTGTTGTTCACTTGTAGGAGCAGAAAGTCTGTGCCTGGGAGCATAATTCAAGGATCGCACGGTTCCGACTCTTATTTACTTGCTCATTGGCCCCGGCAGGTTACGTAACAACCATTTCCTGAGCTGTGCAGGGAGGCAGTCGCCTGGCAGGGGCACTCTAGTGCATTAAAAGACCAGAGGTCTTATTGGGCTTCCCTTGTATGTGATGGTCCTCTTTTCTCTTGCTGCCTTGAGTATTTTCTCTTTGTCTTGAGCATTGGACATTTTGACAAGTATATGTCTTGGAGTAGGCCTGTTGGGATTTATACTGTTTTGGGGTGTGCTGTGCTTCCTGGACATGTACATCCATCTCTCTCAATAGGGTTGGGAAGTTTTCAGCCATTATTTCCTTCAACACTCCTTCTGTTCCCTTTCCCTTCTCTTCTCCTTCTGGGATGCCTATATGTAATCTAACTATCTTTTAAAAAATAAAATAATTTTTTAAAAAAATGACCAATGGTGGTGGGCCACACGTAGCTGATCATAGAGGGGAGCTGCTGGTAATGTTTTCGTCATTTTCACTGGGTGTGCCCACCGTGCGTTACCCGGAGACACCTGGAGACTGGACTGACGCGTGCCCCGTGTTGATAGCACCCTGTTGGACAAATGCCTTCAGGGAGAAACACTGACATGCAGAAACTGACAGGAAGCTAAAAATCCGTAAGGAATAAAACATGCCCAGAGGGCCGCATGTGGCTCGTAAGGGACAGGACATCCCCAGCGGCTGCTGGTGATGTTGGGAGAAAAAGAGGAGCCCAGCCTGGTCCTTCCTGCCCAGTGGTGGAGAGAGGGGTCCTCGAGCCATCATGCCGCTAGCCGGCAAATGCGCTGCTGGACGCTGCTGGAGATGAGGTGCTCACACGGGCCGTGTGCTTTTCCTTCATGGAGGGCCAGCTGTGCCTTCTCTTTCTTGTAACTGGAGGTTACTGAGCACAAACTCCTGAAAGTTCTCAAGCGTATGAGCCAAAGCAGAGCCACTGCCCGCAGGGACACGGCCGCGGAGCCTCCTCTCCTGCCTCGTCCCCCAGCCCCTGCTGAATTCTTGTTTGTATTTGTGTAGATACTGTTTGTGTTGGCTTCTTGTGTTCAGGCTTTAGTTTCTCTGATGCTTAAGCATTAAGTCAATTCCATTCAATAACAGTAATATTTATTGAGCCCTTCTCCATACCAGGCAGATGCAGCCACTGTCTTCAAGAACTTGCAGTCTGAGGGTGGAGACTGACATCTATATAATTACAAAACACAGCAAAATTCACAAGAGTTCAAACTGTTTCCCCCTGAGAATGCAGAGAAGGAAGGATTGCTTCTGATCGAGGTGGGGCGGATGGGGAGGAAAGAACTGGGGAAGATTTACAGAGGGGTTCTTGACGCTTGAGCAGGCATGGGAAAGGTGAGTCAAGTTTTTGGCTTTGGGATAAAAGTGGTGGGAGGAAGGAAGGGAAGAGGTTGGGCGAAGGTACAGAGGGAAAAGGGCCACAGTGGCATTCTCTGGGGAGCGAAGGATGCTCTTTGGCAGGAGAGCCTTCAAAACATCTTGATCTGGGAAATAGCACCTCCAGATCTGTGTGCCAGAAAGACCCTTTGGTGACAGTTAATGGGGGAGATCAGAAAGGCTTCCTTACAAAGGAGGAAAGCTAGGGCCTGAACCAGGAGGCAGTGGAGGGGCAGGAAGCCCAGGTGCGGGGACGTGGTCTTCAGGAATAGCCATGGTCTTTGACCGAGTATTTAATTTGGGCACATGAGGAGTGAGTGTAAGTTATACCTTGGTGGTGGGACCACAGTGGCTCTACTGAGCAACATAGGAGATACACAAAGAGTTGGGCTTAACTTGAGATCCAGTGGACCATGTGAGTAACGGTTCCTAGCAAGGGAACCATCTGGAAGACAGGAAATGTAAGAGGTAGTGAGAGATAGTTCAAGGTATGGGATCACATCAGCCAGCGAGGGACAGTGGAGCAAACCCTCAGGAGCACCAAGGCCTTGGGAAATAAATATATTTAATTGTCCAGAAGAAGGAGCGAGGAAGGAGGCAGAAAAGGCGCTGCTTGATTCAAGAACAATTTTAAGAAAGAAAAATGGCGCAGGGGAAAGAGATTTTTAAAGACAGAGCAGTGAAAGGGTTACTTGTTACAGAGAGAATGAGCAAGATGGTGACCGAGAAGGAGGCCTTTGGGAGGTCAGTGGTGAATTCCCCAAGAGTAGGTCAAGAGCGTGGTGGGTGCAGAGCCAACATGTAGGATTGATATTTGAGTGGGTGTCGGGTTTGGAAAGCAACATTTATGGGCTGATCGAGAAATTAGGAGATGAAGGGAGGGAGAGAAGAAAGTAGATGGAGCAGGTTGTAAGACAAGGGGAAGGATTTTCAAGTTGACCTTTCCTTTCTGAGATGAGAATCTTTATATATGGTCGAAAGCCTATAAGAAAGGGCTAGTGAAGAAGAGATTAAAGTATAATGCCCAAGAAGGGTCCCAGGGGAGGCAGGGGTCATGATCAAAGGGGCCACTGAATGCCTGGAAGTTTGTCCCACAGACGTCTTCCTGGCTCTTCCTTCCCATTGCGTCTCCATTCAGAAGTCCCCACATAAGAGTCGACACGATCCCAAGCAGCAGCCTTGCCACACTCCCTTCTTACCCTGCTGTATTCTTCTCCATAGCAGCAAGTCATCTCTTTTTACGCAGAGGACTCTGCTCTGATCTGCTCGCTCCTGTATCCTCAGGGTCTGCAACCCCACCTCGCGGGTGCCCAATAAATGGTGGGATGGTGACATTGCTTTCTTAAAGAGATGGAGGGAAGTGGAGAGGGGAGGACAGTAGAGGGCACGTGATGTGGAGGGGAATTTCTTTAAGGGCCTATTTGGTGTCCATCGCACTGGTTCTTTTAGGTCCCGCTTCTCAGGAGGCACCACTGGTGTCCTGTGCAGGGAGGACTTCAGTGTGTGAAACTGTCCCACCTATCAGGATGGGTGACAGCCCACACCACTGTCTTCTGAATCCACAGAAGTGCTCTCTCACCCCTGTCATCTTGCACCCCAAAACGTCCCCACGCCTTTCCATATGTCCCCAAGTGAGAACCGCCAATCGAAGTGACACCATTTAGCATGAACATTTTCACTCTCACATGGTTTGATAGATGGCTCTCATGAGAACTTTGCAAGTTCAGAGGGGCACTCTTTGGCTGAATATTTAAGGTCTTTTAAGACAGTAATATTCCAGAAGAGGAATTATGAATTTAAAGAATAGAAATACCTAAAGAAAAAAGCTCCTGTCCTCACATTTCTAACCACCCTTCTATTTTTTTTTTTTTTTTACTTTATGTCTGCAAAGGTGCATTTTATCTTTGAAAAGTTGTTTATTTTTATAAAAAGAAACCTATATTAATCTTGTTTCCATTTTATTCTGACAACTTAATTTCAAGATCACATTGTACCTAATGGATTTATTAAGGGACATAAAGAAGATTCTTGTATTAGATGCACAACCAGAGGAGACAGATAAATAACATTATCTCTTGCCAGGGTTTTTTGGTCCCAGTTTTATTTTCTGCTTTGTTCCATCTGTGTTGAAAGGATAGTTAGCTCTGTGTATAAAACAACCAACCGACATTTTGTTGACTTTCCTTCTACATGGGGTTTCAGAAAGAAATGGAAAAAAAAAAAAAAAAAAAGGTTTTCAGCTGTGGTTGCCAGTTGCCACCTGTCCCCCTATCTGGTTAGGACATTTTCTGATTTGGGAAGTATAAATATAACCCAGAAAAAAAAAGCTTCCCCTCCCTTTATGCAAAAGTGACAAAGGTTCAAACAGAGCATAGCCTAAGCGTTACCCTGTAGAGTTTCCCCAGAACCAGTTAAATTGAAAACATTTGCTCTGGTGGAGCAGACGTCAGGAAACTGCCCTCACCGAGCCTTCTGGAGCTCGAGGCCGAGCTACTGTACTCCACCAGATAAGCCCAGTTTTCTTCAAGTCTTGACAGGAACTACGTTTCACAAATGACCACAGAGCTGCTCAAAATTGTAAACCCTTGGCCTGTTAGGATTTGTGGGATAACAGAAAGTTTTTAGGAACTCAAAAAATATGCTCAGTCTAGCAGTGTGCCGGAGCCTAACTGGCTGACTCTGAAATGTTCAGACGATCCGCAGGCCTGTTAAACTGTTGGTAGCTTGAATTTAACCACAGTTGGAATATTTACACCACAGAAATTGGCAAATACTAGACTATCTTTATTTCTTTCTTTTTTTTTGAAGAGTTGGTTTGCCTGCATACCACTGGCTTAAATGAGATTTTCATGTTTTGATGGATACAGTGAAATTTGAAAAAAGGGATAATTTTGTGGATGGCTGTGTGTGTGTCCTTCATGTGTGCGTGTAATGGAAGAGTGAGCCTTCTGGGTACGCGTTAGGGGAAGTAAAGGGAGATATAGTTTCTCCAACAAAAGAATGAATTCCAAATGATTCTTTGCTACTGATAAAAAGTCATTTCCAGTTTGGAAATGGAGTTTTTGGACCAACTAGACCAGGGGCTGTAAACAAGGGTTTTGAATTGAAATTCAAAAAAGCAGTATTCTTGTGGGAGCATGCTGGTGCGGGTGTGATCCCTTTATTAAATAACACACAGTGTAGTGTGGGCTTAGCAAGGGGTCCGTGGTTTCCACCTGACTGGCAAAGGGGTCTGTGGAACAAAAAAGGTTAAGAAGCCCTGAACTAGACTTTTTTAATAAATGAAATGCTTGTTTAGCATTTTAAAATTTGCTATGGAGGAGACGTGATGAGAAAGGATTCTGTGTCATTATTTGTTTTCCTTACTGTTATTTTGGTTTGAAGAACTTTGCAATGCCAAGTGAAGCTTGTCTACGTTACGTTCATGTCTTACTAAAGTACAACGGTTTTTCCAGGAAAGCTTTAGCCTGACTATGTCCTTCAAAACATGGCTTCAAACTTGGTCTTCCCAAAGGGATTTGATACTGCCGTCCTTAGGTTGACTACCACCGAGACAGGTGTGTGAAAAGCGAGGGGCTGAGCTCTTCGGGTATCCATAGGGTGGCTTCCTTAGGACTCTTTCTCCAGAGAGACTATCAGAAGAGCTAACTGCTGGCAGCCCTCTCTGCTCCCTGTTCTCCTCCACCGGGAGGGCTGCCTCAGAAGCACCTGCCACTTGCTGTAGCTAGATTAGCTGAAGCGCCATTTCCTGCCCTACTTTCAGCCGTGGAGTTCAGCTGCGGAATCTTCCAGGGGCAGGCCTGGGGCGTGCCTTGGCGAGGCAGGCTGCCAGGAGAGCTCTTCCCCTCCCGGGCATGTGGCTCTAGGCCGTCGATTTCCACTGAAATCAGCGGGCAGCTATTTCAGTGAAGGCCTGAACGTTTGGCCAGGCGAGAATGGACGACTTCCAACGAGGGGTCCTGGCTGCCTGGACCGAGCAGAGCCGGCAGTGCAGCAGTTCTCTTGTTTGGAACGGGGGCACTGTTTGTCTTAAAGTGTGACCCCGCTTGCTGAGACAAGAAAAGGACTTTTTATTATAGCCCTGGAGGCGGCTAGATGATTATTTTTATCATTATTTTTGGAATCAGGCGGGATTTTGACTGCTTGCACAATTTCTCTCTGCCCTCCGGTCCAACGTGCTAGCAATAAAAATATGTCCTCGCCACTGCCCACTCCCGAACTGCGGTCCTCCTGCTCGGGCCATCGTGCTAAATGATGACAAATAACGGTTGTCTGGTGTAGCTACCACTTAGTCTTATTAGCTTTGAGTTCAAGCAGTCTTTGGGGAAATGAATGTTCGATAGAGAATGCTGTGGTTTTATGAGAAGTGGTTTGACTCCTGAGAAGGCAATGGAAGTCATTTTTGTCCTTCTGAATACTGCATTTACTCCCATTTTCAAGCAGTAGTCGTATTACTAAAATATAGTCTCAATACTGATTTTTATATTGACTTTATAGCCTGGGATTTAAAAATTCTGTTAAGGGTATGTGCTAATTTCCCCCCGCCCCCCATTTTATAACGGTGTTTTTATTTATTACTGATGGCGTCTCTTTTAAAATCTTATCCTTAATACCAGCCTGCTCCACACGTGTACAACACACACGCGTGCACACATGTGAAATGTTGCACACGGGGACTTCTGATTCAGGCCCTAGGCAGAGAGTACAGGCTTTATGCCCTGTGAGACACAGAGACAATGAACCGTTCTCCTCGGAAGAAGCCTTTAAAGCTGAATTTGATAACCAGCATTTCTGGAACACATTTGTGAAATACAGGACTCAATAAAATATTCTAGAGCACCGCTGTCCGGTGGAAAATATAATGCAGCCCACGTGTGCAATTCTCAATTTCTTGGTAGCCGTATTGAAATAAAAAGATGAAAGAGGAGAGGAAGGCTGCCTTTCTGCAGCCTGCTTGCCCATGCATGGGCCGGCCCTGGCATTTGACCCAGCCTAGCTGTGAATGCCCAGACCCCAGCCTTCCTGTGGGAAGGACACCTGACGCTGCTAACTGATGCGCCTCTTGCATCTCAAGAGACAGCTTGTACTTATGTGGCTGTTAGACTTCCTGGGCACACCGTGATCCAGAGAGTCACAGATTCAGCATTGTGGCTTTGATTGTGTTGTTTTTGTTTTTCAGTCTACCTTCCTTTCTTCTTTTTTTTTTTCTCTCTCTCTTTCCTTCTTTCTTTTTTCTATACATATCTCTTTTTTAACATTTAATCTTGGATACAGTTTCATCAAGATTCTGATACTTGCATCCAAGGACCAGCAGCAAACTCTTTTGCTCTGGAATAAACTTTTTAACAAGGCGTAAGGGCAGTCCCATGAGGGACCGCCGCCCTGTGTGACGGGAAACCCACAGTAGAGGAACAGTTGGCAGTGACTGGAAGAGTCAAACCAAACGAGTTCAATATCACTAGCTCTTGCTTTTTCTGCTCCTTAAAGGAACTTGACTGCTGGTTTACCTGGTTCAGGACTTACTGACAATGAGGTCTATTTCTTTGTACAAATGGGTAGCACCAGGGAAAACCACATTGTGGTGAAACAGTTACTCTCTCTAGCAATGAACAGTGCATGTTTCTTAGCTCCATGTACGTAGACTATGATTACTGTGTAATGGGACTATTTTTTTAGGGACCGATAGACCTAAACACACATGGACAGCTGGATTGTTCTCTCAAGATCTTGGGAGGATCTTGTATTTATTCCATTGCTCACACTTTGCAGCTCCGTCCAACGGTTACCTTCTGAGGCCCAAACCCCTACTTGTGAATATTGGAGGCTGGATTTTATTTTTCTTTTAGAAATAGTCAAAGTCTTTGGGGCACCTAGTTCTTTGAATAATGTATTGAATTAACCTGGGGAATACTTTTTTGTTTGTTTGTTTAAAAACAAATTATAATTGTAAAGCTGTGAGAATTGTTTTCTAGGATAACTTATAAATTGACCCTATAAAAACTTCCAGATGATGGGTCCAAGCGATTGTAGTAGATTTCCAAGCAGAAGTTCTGGTTTTCAATCTCTACGCTCTGCCTCTCTGGAATTGTGCCATGGCAGCAGACCTCCTTCTGAGCTCCACTTTCTTCATCTACTAAATATACTGCTTGAGATCATATTTTTTCCTGGCTGTATGGTGTAGAAAGTGATAGTTTAAAAATTCTTTAATTTGCATCACTGGGTTGGAAAGGATGGCCATTTTGCCATATGTCTACTGCATGCATTTCCTCATGTATGGACGAGCAGATGGCATCCAGTGATGATCCCCTGTCTTCATTTGTCCTTTCCAACGAATCCTCTCCGCAGCCATTCAGCAGCTTTCACAGGTGCCTCTCTGCTCCATGTTGTCAACCCATGACTGTAGGCCATCCATGTCTCAAGAGGAAATATTTTACAACCTCCGAACAATTCCCCTAAGTTCATCTAAGCACATCGGGAATCCTTCCCCACCTACACATCATGGCTATAATACAGACACTGCACAGATAAAGAGAACCCACGGGGCATGCCTTTGAGCGTTTGAATGTGAGCTACCAAAGTTGTGCCCAGTTGTTTTGTGTCCAAACTGCAGGCACAGCTGGGCTGTGTATTCCTTGCAGGCAAGTAGGTCTTCTCTATCATGTCACACGACGTGGGGAAAAAAGTAGAAACCTAGTGAGCGAGTATTAAATCGACTTAGAGAAGCACTAAATTCGACGTACTGCAAAAGCCCTCTTTAAAATACCTTGGAATTAGACTGCCTGTAAAAAATAGGAAATCATCTTAGAAGGGAATTGAAAGTCAGGAATCCACATTTTAACCATTCAGTGAAAATAATTACATCAAAAGGGAAGAGGGCAGTGCTTGCACAGTTGAAAGGAAGGGAATAAAATGTTATCTTAAAATTTAAATAAACTATAGATTGGGGGAAAAAGAAGACTCTCCATTTTGCCGATAGCTGGAATTTGGTTTGCAGTCTAGAGTCTGTGAAGGCCACACCCTCTGGCCTTCTCCCAGCACTTCAGGGTGCAAGATATAATCTGAACTAATCGCATCTGGGATCTCAGAAATTATTAGTGCACCCTACATGGAATTAGCATCTTATTAAAATGTGCATAGGCATAAGAATAGACTACAAATCTTTTTTTAAAGAAAACCGAAACGATCTGAGTGTTGATTTCCTTGTTACCCAAAACCCCAGTGCTTCCACAGTACAATAAAAAATGCATTTACTGATTCTTGCAAGCCTTGGGACTAGATGTCTTGGGAGAGTGAAGATGTGTAAGAACTAGTTCCTTCAAGGAGTTACATCAGCTAAAGAGAATCTTAGCACTACACTACCTAGCAGGCTTGGAGCTAAATGACAAGCACAGGTTTCAAGTGGTTACAAATCAGAGGGATTTTTTTTTTTTTCCGGAAAGCAGGGAACCAAGATGGGTGGGGGTTGGACTGGACTTTGGAGGATCAGTTAATGAGACAGCTGCTTATTAAGTACCTAGTCTGTCCTGGGCACCCTGCTAGGCACAAGGGTGAACAAGAAAGAGAGGCTGTGTGGGCGCCAAGAGTTTACCTTCTGGTGAGGGAGAGGAAGGATTCCACTTAGCAGAGGGAAAAAAAATGGTAAAAATGAGAAAAGATAGAAATAAAATATAGACTGATCTTTCTTGTCCCACCAACCATTCTGCCTCGTGTTGGACGTCTGTTGTTTTCAACGAAACTATTTAGCTTGAGGCATTGATGTTCTTGATTGCTTTTATTCTGTCTCCACTTGAATGAAAAAAAACGAAATTTAGGGGAGCTTCTACTGCTGTCACCTTCCTCCCACCCCAGCACCTGCAGAACTAGCCGTGTGCACGGTTTGCTTCGAGCAATGTTATGTGGTTGCTGTGCAAACGGGTTCCCATTCGCATACGGCATGGTAGGTGGAAGGCCGCGCAGTGACCGTCAGGGCCCTGCCTGGGGGGATCCAGTCTTCTTTCAGCATCCTGGATAGGCGGTCACCCCGCAGCTTTGGACGCCGTACGAGGCAGCCCACTTTAGACTTAGCGAAGCGCGTGCTTTCACGAAAGCAAAATTAAGTCCGCTTCCATCTAGCGCATCCCTGGGGCCACCTGCAGTATCACTGCTTTCTCTTCTCTTTCCTGCAGAGGTTCTTAACCTTTCCTGTTCCACGGACCCCTTTGCCAGTCAGGTGAAAACCACGGGCCCCTTACTAAGTCCACACTTTACAGTGTATTATTTAATAAATAGATCACACCGCACCAACACATCCCCACAAGAATAATGTTTTTTGGAATTTCAATTCAAGCTCATGGACCCCTAGTTTAAGAACCCCTGCTTTAGTGCGAGAATCCTTCAGATCGCTGAAGACAGCTGTACACAGCCCCACTAGATATCCTGTTCTCCTGCGTAAAGCTTGCTAGTTTCCTGGAACAGAATGAAATAAGCACCATAACACAGTTGCCTTGCTACTTCTCACTGCTGTTACTTTCCCCAGGACATTCTTTGGAATGCCCAAGTCCCTCCTACACTTGGCACCCAAAGGACCTCCCTGGCTTTGGCAGGGGATGCAGAATGAAAGAGAAAACACAGTCTCTGCCTCTGAAGGAGCTGGCCAAGGTCCGAAGTGACTTTTGCCTTCCAGACATGATGGAAGACAGCGCATCAAAGGGAATTTGGTACTTCTGCAGGACTCGGTGCTCTGATTCCATAAAAGCACGGACCAGTAAATGCATTTCAAGACTGTCTTAAATAATAGTCTAGGTCTGAATGGCAGGGAGCTGAGTGGGAATAGCACCTACTTGCTCTGGATGCTGCATTCCTCCTAGTGCAACACAAATGTACACACAGGTTGTGTTAGCTTTTGCAGCCGCAAACCAGGTTATCTGTCAACTAAGAGCTCGTGAGTCAATTTCTCAGGAACGGCCCAGCTCCCTCGGTCTTGCATTGGTACCTTTGATAATGGGATCTAAGTGTAGGATCTGGTTTGATTCAGTAGGTTTCATTTCACCCAGTTAAGATTGTCTTGGCACCACTGTATGTGCCCGATGCATAGAGAGATGAAGAAGGCATAATCCCCACCCTCGAGATGGTCACAGCTGCAATAGCATCCTGAGATGCCTGGCTGAAAGCATATATCCTGCTTACAGCAATCTCGTTGACAGTCAGGTCATCTTTTTTTTTTTAAGTCAAGAAAAGGTGAAATTGGCATACATGAGTTGCTAAAGAAGCCACTTTGCTCTCTGTGATTCCCGGCTTCTCTGTCCTTATAAGCACTTGTGAAAAGGAAGCAGCTTGTGGTACTCTGTCAGTAGTCAAAGCTTTAGGGCAAAGTCAAATACTTAAACCATTGAAAACTAAGTTTTTGTACATTCCTTAAAGGGCTCAACATCACACCATGCATTTAAGCATACGAAGAAAAATAAGCCGTTATTCCCACAGAAACGTTCCTTCGATTCTACTTTATTCCAGGGGAAGTTATTCTAACATGTGTCTTTGTTTAGACTTTCAATTGAATTGAATTTTTACTTTTCGGTGTGGCATTATTATCGTTAAATAAATTGGTCCTTCTCCTAGATGCAGAATTTCAGGAGCTCATTTAGGTATTGTGTCACATGATTTCTTGAAGAGTTCCAGTGCAGTCAGTTTACCATTGATACCGGAAGATTGCTTGGAAATTTTAAGTGAAAAGGAAATCAAGTAGAAAGTGTGCTTTCTAATCAGAAGTATGTGAATTGTTCTCTTCTTGGTGGTTTGTGCTACTTTCACGGTGGGTTTTAAACATTATATTGTTGATGTGCTGCTGTGAAGAATGGTATTTCCCAACTTGTTAGTGTCCTAGAACAAACAAACAAACAAAAAACAAGCAGAAAAAGTGCTAGAGATTTTATGAGCTGCCCCACAGATTGGTTGTTAGCAAAGTAAGAGTGGGATGTGCACATTGGGAAACAGTTTTTTTGGCACATTCTTTGAGGTAAAAACACCTCTATATGGTGCTGCTTCCTTGTTACTATGCAGCCAAAATTAGAACAAGAGTGGCTGTGGTTGAGAAACCATGGATGCCTTTCACAGCGAGTACAGAGGCTCTGCCCACTCGAGAAATAAGAGGGGCCACCATTTTGTTTCAAGAATGAACAAATGGAACCACTCTGCCAGGTATGTGCAAAATCAGGCGATCCTTTTGATGATAGGCGTGGGTGAATGTAAGCAAATAGTACGTGAGCTAGCCCATAGGAAACGATTTCAATAAGTTATTCGTGATTTTACCTGGGACTAGCACACATTCATTTTACAACCATGTGCTAAAGCAGCTAAGGGCTCCAGCCCTTAAATATCTGACAAGCTACCGGAGGAATATACGGCTTCCTGGCGGTGGTCATGAGTTTACCTAATTTAACCCACACTGGGGTGGGGTGGGGGTATGCACTGGTTCCCAGCTCATGCCCAGTCCCTGGCACCGTCTAGAAACGGGAGTCTACTTACAGCTGCCGGGACTTCCACTCGGCCACTTGGTTGGCTAGTGATAAAAATTAATGGGTTAAGCACCTGAACTCCAAATCCCACACCGCGCATGGACCCCACTGTTCTGATTCTAAGTCTTTTCCTCTTTTGATCCTGAGATGACACCTTTTTTTATTTCTAGCCTATATGTTTATGATCCCCGCTACCGTCCAAAGGACAAATCGGAGCTGAAGGAAGTCCCGGAAGTATTAACATTGTGTTCTAAATATCAGCATTAATAAACTGGTAGGATCACTACTCTCAGTCTAGTTTAAATTCATGAAATACCTATCAAGCATTTAAGGAGAAATAAGAGGGAGGAGTAAGATATGCCAAAGTCCTTCAGCAGTGGTGGAATACGCAAAACACAGCAATGGATGTGCCATAAACCCACGACATATGCAAGGGGGAAAATCAGTTTTGATTAAAAGTATGTAGGCATTTTAGAAGAGATGGCATATATTCTGTTTGTTCCAGAATGGGTAGAATTTTAAAAGAGCATATTGAATGGAGAGAGGAACATGTGGTGGGAACAAAACAATGGGCCAGGGCAGAGCGACCACCTGATTTGGTTTCTCTGAGCATGCAGTGGAAAAATGCTGAGAAGCCTGCCCCCAAAATTGGACCTTTAGGCAATAATAACCACCCAGTTTATAAACCAAGTGGGAGGTCAGGGTGATAGAAAATGGGACAGGGAGTGATAGCAGTAGCTTACCTCCCCAAATGCTTGCTTGTTGGGACCATCTATTCTACTGGCTTTTATCAAGAAATCTTGAAACATCTATCACCGTAATTGAAACCCTGTTAGATTTAGGGCACTGATTCTTATGTTTTAACGCATGCTATACGGTCTGTGAGAAATAAATTTAGGACAGGTGGGTACCTTCCACGCAGAGTTTGGTTTGAGGCTTCGGAAACAAGATGGCTGGTTTTATTTGTTTCATAAAGTCACTCGGATTGGAAAATACCAAAGTCAGGTATGGGAACCCACGCTGGAAACGAATGGAATCATCCCCAAGTAAATGGAGATGTCTGCACAGTGATATGAAGATGGGGGACAGGGCAGGGGGAAGAGAGCGGGCCTGCCGTCAGGCACGCCTGGGTTTGAATCCCACCTCTACCGTCTGCTAGTCCCTTGACTCGGTTTCCCAAGTAGATGATGTAAACGTTTCCACCTGCCTTTTGGTGCAGAGGCTAGGTTTGATTTCCAGGGTCTACGTCATACACCTGGGAATTCAGTGACCTGAACAGGTAGAGTTTCTGAACCCCCCAGCACCCCATGCCACCATCCTTCCCCCTGATTCAGAAAGAGAGTTTGATTGCAGGTGATTTTGAAGCTGGACAGAATCTTCAGGCAGGAGTTCTGCAGACCGGAAGATAAATTGGGCTCTGCTAGCACATTGCATCAATAGAATCTCACGCTGACCTTACATCACGCACAGATAACTCTGCCTCGTTCTTAACCGTTAGAAATGTGTCACTGAAGTGTGAAAATATTTATGCTGTTAGATTTCCCATCATTTTCTGTTCTTTCATTCCCTCTCATTTGCATTGGTTACTCATAAATGTAGATCTTTGCGGCGATTTGTACAACCGCTCCTGTGTCAATCTGTGAAAAGAAGGCTGTGAACAAACTGAGCTATTTGTACGGCTGTATCCCTGCTCGCCAGGTGTCCACGGTTAACTCAGAGGCGGCGAACTTCTGTTTTATACGCTTAGCTATTGAAGGCCAGCTTTTAAAAATTATTAGCTGCGCTTTCTAGCATAGGGGGGTCGTGTGTAACACAGTAACTAATTGCTTAGTTCAATTTGTGCATTATGTCTCTAAACAAAACAGTAGAAATCCACCAACTCTGAACTTTATAAGTTTTTTGACATCATTAAAATACTGATTGCATCAAAGTTTCCCTTAGGTAATTTCTCTTTTATATGACCTTGATGGAACATACCCAAGCATCTAGTGCCTTGTAGTTTGCTGGCATGGGAGGGGGTAGATTTAACCATTATATTAGCCGGAGTTTGTAATAAAACAAAAAAGCCATTTATCTTGGTGAGAAATCATATGTCTTAATAGCCTTGATAAACCGAGTTTTGCATGACTGCACCTTAAGGTTGAAACACATTTCATTTCATCATTTCCCAGAAGGGGCACCGAATTCACCCATTTCCTGTTTTTAATCTCAGAAGGTACTTTATTTCCTCCATACCTCCTTTCCCAGCAGCAGGACCCTGGGAGCAGGTGGCACCTCACTTTTTCACCACTACCTAAGATGCATGCACTTTGCACAGAGTTGCGGTCACACCTACATTATCTCGGCCCAGAAATGGGTACAGGAGGCAGAATTCACTGTCCCAATCCTGCACGAAATCCTTCGGCCAGCCAGTGAGCCAGTCATCGCAGCAGCGTGTCCTGAGCATTTCACCGGCTCTGACATCCGCCAGCACTGCTTTGTGACCCAATTTTCTAAACGACTCAAGCCCACCCCATTTTATTCCAGGTGTATTTTTAACTCCCTTGGGGAAGGAATATTTCTATAACCCCTTAGACCCACCGAGATGTTTTTAAAGAATTCTCTTGAAAACACTTGAGCCTTTTCTGGAGGACTCGAGTTTATTACTGTGGATACGAGCTCTAGCGTTGCGGAGCTAGGATTTGTGGACACACGCTTGATCCGTTGTCAGCCCCTTCAGCAGGTAGGATGGTTTCATCAGTTCTTTTGCTTACTCATTCGTTCATTTCTTCATGCCTTCAGCAAAGATTTCTCATACTTCCAATGTAGCAGGGTCATTGAGATCTACTGCTCCAGGGGCCTGGCTTCCGAATTTCCCAAGCAGTGCCGCTTTCGAGCGTCTAGTCCTCTCGCAGCCAGAAAGTGCACTTGTGCTTTTCTGACCACAGGTGCTCCATCCCACTTCGGGAAAGGCCGTTTGCATGGACAGTGCTCGCTGCCTGTACCCTAAGTGACCCTGGCTTTGAATTCTCTTATCTGTTTTGATAGTATTCTCTGCCTCTTCCTGTACTTTCTCATATGCAGCTTGTAATCTGCTGGGAATTAAGATAAGAAAGGCCCATCTAATCGTTTTTACAATTGTGCATAGAGTAAGAGTAAGTAGGTTTGAGTGAACGTCTGTGGGACTCTCCCATGAGTAAAAGGCGTGAATTTCAGCTCGAGGGTTTTTGACTTCTCTTGTGGTGCCTGGCCTCAGAGGTCAGTTTTACTTTCCTTCTCCTTCTTGGCGTATTGTGACTTGCTGATGCAGATGGAGGTATAACTTCTGAGTAAGTGTCACCAGGATGAGATCAGCTAGTGATGCCCTTGATTTTTATTTTAATTTTAGCATTTCAGAGTGAGGCAAAGGGATTCTATTTTCAACCTCTTTCCTCTTTACTCAGATCATTCCGGACTACGTTTTTGTTGCCCTTCCATTGCTTTAAACTTCCAGCCTCCAAGTTGAAATAAAATGCTAACAGCATTTCTTTACGTAAGGAGCAAGTGGTTTATTGTTATTGTTATTGCTTCATTAGGAATCTTATTTTACTTAGACTTCAGCCAGGACATAGCATGAGAAAACTGGTAACCCAAATACGAATATTTCATCGTTGCGGAGGGTCAGACTTTCTATGAATCCCACATGATACGTGTCTGTCCCTCTTCCATATTTTTTAGAACTTTTTTTAATTCTTTGTTTTCTGAAAATAAAACTTTGCTCCTAAGCAAGATTAGGGTTTCCCAGATCTGTTTGTCTTTGCTTAGATCTTTAGGTAGAATCTTATTACCAAAGACACCAGCTGTTCAAGCGGTGGCCTGAGGGACAGCAGGGGTGGTCAGTGCTGACTCGGGCAGGACCTTCTCCGTCAAGCACCTCGTGGGGTTTTCAGGGCCACGTTTCCCACATTTCCCAGGAAGAGAAGCCTGCCTCTCTTTTGCCTCAATTCTTCCCACCAAAACACCTGCCACGACATGTGGTTGCGTCTTCAGAGCCTTCCCACGTCACCACACCGCCCCTGAATAGGGTGACGGCTGCAGTGACCGCTGCTGGACTTGCAAGCACCCACTGGTCTGGTCTTGGTTTCGGCGTTTGAACTCGAGGCTTCGTTCCCGCAGCGCACGTGTTGGCGCTTGCGAGCTAGAAGAGACCGCGACGTCGGCCGTCTTCCCTGTCTCCTCGCCTGCAGCCATACTGCTGCGGAGACTCTGGAATGAAAACATCCAGCCCTGTGACTATGCAGGTGGGGACGCCGAGTCAGAGACCTGCGTGCTCAGACGTGGCTGCAGTGGCCACCAGGACAGCAAGGCCACGGTGCGTGTGGCTTTCGCCAATGATAAAACTCAATGATGTGCTTTTTAAAGGCAACCTCTTTTTTGTGAGTCTTTAAATTTGACGAGCCAGTTACTAAAAATCGTATCTGGTAAGAAATGTCAAAAACACTTTAGCATGTTTCTGCCTCATGAACTTGAAATTTCCAAGGTCCTTATATTGGTTTTCATGAGTAAAGACACTGTGGCCTGGGACATTCCCTCTTCTACTCATCTCCGCTTTCAAAAGTGGGAAACCCGAGGCTGCCCCAGAAGCACCAGGCCTGAATGGTATAAAAACTTAATGACAAAAAGGATCCCGCAGAAGCAAAGCTTCCCTCTGCACCCCCTGATAGCATCTGCCTCAGATGATGCAGATTTGTGGATTCTGCCTGTTTCTCTGCCGTTTGGCATTTAAAAATCCCAGGCCCGCCTCACCTGGAAGCAGTCAGTGTCCCTCTTCACCTGGGAGCCTCCAGAGCAAGCCTGACACAGTGATTGCTGGGACCAGAGAGTTCACCTGAGATATGGTCCTGGGAACAGGAGTGAGGGAAGTGGGGAGAGTGGAAAGGAAAGCAGAGAAACCCAGCGCGGACGAGCTGCTTCCACTCTGGGTGCCTGGCCTTCCATCTCGGGGCCGAGTGGCCAGGTGGAATGCCAGAGGGGAGGCGCTTCTGCCCCCCCCCCCACTGCTCACAGGTTGCCTCACCTTATCAGGCTACACCTCTCTGCAGCTTCAGAAGCCCAGGACAGAAAGCAAGCAAGCGGTAGAGCTTCCGTGAGCTGCTCCCAGGCTCCACCCGCCTGAGGACGGAGAGATGGTCAGCCGAAAGGTGGGAGGCAGGGCAGTACGACATCCAGTGCGATGGTCTTCATCAACCTTTTTTAATAGAAAAATCGAGATTCAGAGATGAGAAACCAACTTTCCAACACCCACGGAGGAAAAGAACTCAGACATTTTGGAGTCGTAGGTCTATAAGAACCCTCTCCAGTATTTCTGTTCCTCTTTTCCCTCGATTTGGTAAAAAATTTAAAAAGTAAATAGTTCATGCCTTGGAAAGGACAGCCAGCCTTCTGGCTACAGGCGTGTCTCCCCTATTCGGTGGGCTTGGAATCCTCAGAGGCTAGCGCAGAGAGCACATCATGGGCGCCTAAGAAATGTTTGGGGAATCGACTGAAATTTATCCCTGAAGGAAAATGTTACATGCCTTGGTTTTCAGTGGCATCCTTGAATGGCTTCTGGGGCCATGCTTCAATGTCCAGAGCATCATTTGGGGGCAGAAACAGCGTGTGAGGCATAGAAATGTTATCTAGAACATTTGTCAGGGGAGGCTTCGGTGGCAGTCTTGGGGTGAGGCCGGAGGATGAGACGATGGAGGTGCTTGGCCTCCCTTCTCTGCCCGCGGCCGCTGGGCCTCTGGCAGTCAGCTTCAGTGGGGCAAATCCTGACAGCGTCCTGGATTCTCTGGGGAAACTCCCGAGATTCCCGAGTCCCCGTTTACCCTGCTTTAAGGAGGTCAAGCACTGAAGCCCATGTGATCCATGAGCAGGTGTCAATGATCAAAACTGTAAAATAGGGTGGAGGCATATCTAAGAAGTGGGTGGGGCAGCAGCTGTCACCTCAGAGGCCCGAAATGGCCGGGAAGGAAGGTGGAAACTCCAGGAAAATGTCTTTGCTGCCTTGCCAGTCTTTCCCAGGGTCCAAGACTTTCACTGAAACCAGTGCGGACCCAGTTCGTGGCTTGGTTTGGTGATGTGCTGTGCCCGCAGGCTGAAGTCCACTCCAGTTTTTCCTCTGGATCCTAGTTTTAGTTCTCCTGCAAATTTTATTTTGTTCAGGGGCAAAAATAAGAAGAAGAATACATTGAAAGAAGCCATCCTTCAAAGTTGCCAATAAAATTTAAACTTTTTTTGTAGGGAATCAGTAGTTTTCCTTTAAGAAAAACAGAACAGTTCTTGGTGTAGCTGATATTTCTCTGGGAAAATCAGGAGAGGGGAAATGTGTATTAATTTAAAAACCTCCTTTCCATCTGAATTCAGGGACCTTGCTGGAGGGGACGGGACGGCAGGTCCTCCTCGGCTAACCTGCCACCTCTCTGCCACCCCGCTGTGATTTGTTTCTAAGCAGCCTTCAAATTCCTGCGAAGGTGTCGCCCTCAGCTCCGTCCTTTAATGCTGGCTCTCTCCACAAACAGAAAATGCCAGAAAATAAACAGCTTCGCTCAAAATTCCCTACTCGTTGTAAAAACGATTTGGGGAGGTCCCTAAGATCACCTACCTGAACATATCTATGCTTTCTGTCCCATTAGTCCATATTCTGGTCTCAGCCCTAAAATTGAATTGTTAATTATAAATGCAAGGACATTTTACCACATTTTTTTCTTGCTTTTTAAATACGAGAGAAAAAAATAATAGCCTAGCTTCCTAGGAGTAGGAGGAATTTCTGGATATGGTACCATTTAGCCATTTAGGGGTACTAGATTACAAAGCAGGTCTTGTTAAAGACCCTCTCTCCGAGGCTGACAACCCAGAGCGCATACTTTTTTTTTTTTTTTCATATGCGTTTTAAAGTTTGGTTTAGAAGCAGGGAAAGCTGTGTGTGCACGCACACGCTTTGCACACACCAAATGCAATTCCTGACGCTTGCTTCCCTTTCTGTCACTTCTCCATAATTCTTAATATTTCGGTTGGGCTGGTATCTGGCGGCTGCTTCCTCTTTTCCTGCATCCCTGTATTTCATTATTCGCCCTTGTTCCTCTTCTCGGGCTTTTACAATACAGCCGGGAGGATGTGGAAACCCAGTTACAATATGACACACAAGCTGCAATGTCACAATCGTGGTTGCCGGGCTCCCTCCTGGAACCGGGAGGGAGGCTGGATGCGGAGGGGACGGGAAAGATAAACTGTGCGCAGAGGGAAGAGGGCAAAATGGAGAAGTTGGGGCTTCTGGAAACTTAAGGTCCAGCAGCAGCAGGCTGTTTTTCCTCTAAAAACATAGTCTTCCCATCAGTGAGGTCATCACTAGACTGGAGAGGCGCCAGCTGGGGCCAGCTGGGGGTGGGGGGGCGGGGGTACACTTTCCTTCTTGGGGAGCCCAGGGCACCTCAGAACGCGTGATCCTCCTTTCCCCCAAAACCACCCAGCTCCCAGCTTCCCTCTTTCTGGTTATGGCAGTGTCGCCGTAGCCCCCTGATTCTCTCCCCTCTCCAAGGTGTCTACACCCTGAGATCAGGCCATCTGAAACCAGTTTCTCCCTCAAGCCTCCATGAGCACCCTCCTCGGATAGTTCCCCCTGGCCTGGGGAGGCCGTTTCAGCCCTCGGGGCCTCGGAGATCCGGCCCCAACCTTCCTGCCCCCCTTCTCCCTCTGCAGCCCCACTTGCTCCAAGCCTCTCTCAGCAGCCAGAGGGACCACCTCCCGAGCACGCTGCCCCACCGTGGTCCCGCCATTTCCCCTTGTCGCAACCCCCTCTTCCCACTTCTATTTTGAATGTCGCCCTCCTTGGAGGCTAGACTTCTGGGACCCCTCTCCTGAAAAGCCTTCCCTGGTGCCCCTTCTTCCAGGGAATCAGAGCTTGTCTTCCTCAGAACTGAGGCGCTCAAAGAGCAGGTTGTTTCTCCCCTGGCAGGAGGGGCATTTTGCCGTGGTCTTGAATATTCTCCTAGCCCTCATAGATGATGGATTCCCCGGAATCAGAGCCCACGTTTTCTTTACCGTTCCTCTAGTGACTCCACGGCGCTTCTGCCCACACGCACTGGTGGAATGCCTGAAGTAGAGATTACTCCTCAAATAATAGGGAAAGTGGTTTCTTGGTTTCATGAACCCTTTAGCCGCTCAGGTTGGGAGGTAGGAAGGCTAGATAAAGAAGGCTCTTTAGATTCCTTCCCACTTTAAAATTCTAATCCAGGGAAGCGGGTGTGGCTCAATGGATAGAGCTCCCGTTTACCATATGGGAGGCCCCGGGTTCGCTTCCCGGGGCCTCCTTGTGAGAGCAGGCCGGCCCGCACGGCGCGGTGGGCTGATGCAGCGGGACCTCACAGCAAGGGGGAGATGAGCAGACACGGAAGAAACACACAGCGAATGGACACAGTAGAACACAAGCAGCAAGGGGGGGATAAATAAATAAATAAATAAATCTTTAAAAAATATATATATAAAATAAAATAAAATTCTAATCCAGTAACTGTGTTATTCAAATCAAATGAGACTTGCAAAAGAGCATAGTGCATAATTCTGGCATCTATAGCTGTGTTTTAATGACAAGAAATGAGCTAAGGAGAAAGAAGGAGGATGGTGGGTAAGATCACGGGCTCTGGAGTCCCATGAACTTGGGGTCGAAACCCTGTCTTCTTCCCCAGTGACCTTGGGCAAGGCGTGGTCTCTCTCTGAGCCTTAGTGCCCTCATTTGGAAAGGGAGTGGGATCATCTTTTCCTCACAGGGTGGCTTCAAGATTTTAAAAAGTTAACGTGTAGGAAGCACCCGGTATTCGCTCATAAATTTGAGCCAAGCAGCCCTTACTTTAGATATTTCATACTTACTGTTTCTTGGATCTTTTAAGTGGGAAAAGTGCGTTACTGAAACTGGTCATTTCCACATTTCCCAGTAAATGGTTGTTGAATCATACTGCTAGAAAGAGACAGGGGCAAAGGAAGGAGGGGCCTCCCATATTTCAAAGAAATGCTACTTATGTGAAGAACAGAACTTTTTGAGACACTCTAATCCTAGGAAACAGCTGGTGTCTACTAGGGAAAAAAAATATGTGGTATTTGAAGGTTAGTCCCAAGAGATGGGAGATTTTAACAGAAATTCCAGGAAGCTGGGGCCTTCTGAGTAATGAATGCATCTCAGATAAAGGTTGGGTGGCACAGTCAGGAGAAGGGTCTTCCAGCGCTGACTGAGCGCCGACCGTGGCGGCTGTATCAGCGCCTCCGGCTCTCAGAAGGCCCTCCCGAGAAGGGCATCGTTTTCCGGTTTTAGATATCAGGAAAGCCGGATCTGATGAGGTCCTCGAGCTGCTGGAGATAAAGGACCGGCAGGACCAGTTCCGCGTGGTGCAGGTCCATCTCCACATCACATCTCTGGGGGTCCAGAATCAGGGCAAATAACAGCATCCCAAAGGGACACGGTGAGGATTAAACAGATACCACGTATAGTGTTCATTAAGCCTAGTACCAAAAGCTAGGGGATAATAAAAAAGAGAGGGAACGAGAGTAGCAAGGGAGAAGAGAAGGGAAAGAAGAAGTGGGGTTGGGAAAGCGTTAAAGGGTTCCCTTAAGGAAAGAACTATCAGGCAAAGTCTTTTGGAGTTTCCTTTACCTGGGTGAGCAATAACTTAACACTAGATATTGAAGAGCTTGAAGTATCCCTGTCCGTCACCTTATGTCTTCGCACAGCCTCTCTTTGAGTTTATTACCAAGGTATAGAATTCCCCCGTTGTCACAATTCCTTGCCCAGAAGCCTATTAGAGAGGTTCCTAGTGAAGGAATGGAGAGACTGTGAGCTTCATCATAGCCTTTGAATGTCCTGGAGGTGTGAGTCTGACCCTGACACCTGCACATGGTCATCTGGGCGCCGAGCAGGGAGTCCCTGATATAATACTGACCTGTGTTCCAGTGTCACGGAAGAGCTTCTCCAGCATTCACAGCCTGTGGCGATTGCTTTACACCTCATCACTATCCTTCCTGATGTAGAGATCATTCCAGTATAAAAGTGCAGCTACTGCTTTTAAAGCCCAGTTTACTAACATGCCTTTGCAACTATATGTGCAGGAAGACCAATATTTGTGTCATTTGCATACACACACACACACAAACACACACACTTTACGATTACGCAAAGCAGACACATCCCTGCTCCGCAATCTGCCTGCTTCAGTTCCAACCACTGCTCCCAGCCCAGCCCTGGCTTCCCTCCACACTCAGCTAATTCTGTCACATGCATGCTGAGTAGTCACGGACTTTCTGCTCTTTACCATCCCAGGGCTGGCTGCCTGAGCTGGGGCCTGAGAAAAATGTTTTTTTTTGGGAGGAGCATAAGAAGAAGTGGGAAAAGCCAAGGAGGAAGGCTGTATCTCCACCTGGGGTGTGATAAAAGGCCCGTTTCAGCATAATAAGCACAGAAATCCCCCTTTCCTAAACGGTCAGCACCCTACTGGAAGACAGAAACACCCAGGACGGCTTGCTTCTCTGGGCAGTGTCACCAGGACATGTGACCAAGGCAGGATGGGCTCCGCCCCCTCCTGTTTGCTGAGTCATCTTCTGCTTGGAATTCCAACAGGGACCCGTTGAGCTTCTGGAAGGGAGGGACAGCAGGGGATCCACCCTCTGTGTGTCCTGAAGGAGATTAGTTTATCTCTGGCGTCCCTGAAGTAGGGCCTGGGCTTCTGGAATCTTTGGGGCTTGACACAGTGCCAGCTTTGGGGACAAAAGGGAATGGCACATGAGCGTTTGCTTTGTCTGAAAAAGACCTGTGAGCATCCATTGTCTGACACTGTCTTTAGCTGATCACTTCGGGACGAAGGGTGATAGAACTGGACTTATTTTCTTTGTCCCTTTCTTGGCACCCATCCCCTCGTTTTAAATCATGCGCGGTACGTGGCGAGCCTCATCTGTGTGTTAAATGTACATACAGAAGCCAAATTTCAGAAAGCCTGGGCAGAGTTTGACAATCGAAATATTTCCTTTAAATCCTTTACTTTGCCAAGCTCCCGTATACACAGTCAGCAACTGTTGAACCTGTTGCTTCAGCCAGAACTTGCTTATCGGGGAAAACCATATCTGAAATGTGTGAAGTTACATCAGCTGGAACACAGTTGATAAAAGACGCCCATGCGGTGGCCCACTAGGGAAAGACCGTGAGGATTTCCTGAGCTTGTGGACCCTGCGTCCCTCCCGTGCACCCTCCTTTCCATTCCTCTAAATGTTTGCAAGTGGAACCAGCCACTCGCTGGCTTCTGGACGAATGCCTAGTTCATGCCTAGAAATGGCAAGAAGGAGGCTCTTCATACTTCCAACATACTCAACACTCTTCTTCAGCTGGCTTTCCCTCCCTTATCGTTTTGGTCAATGTGATCCAGTATAAATGTCCCTCATTGGAATAATACTCAGGATGGAAAAATACAACAAAAATTTAGGTTTTCTCTTAAATCCATAAAGTGTGTCAACACCCTTTCTAGTCTTGTAATTATTTCTCCAGCCAGTGTAATTTTTTCCAGACTTTATTTCTTGCCTAAGATTGTTCCCTTTCCTTCTCTCTTTATCAAGCATGGATTAAGCTCTTCCACTCTCTTTTCTTTTCCCATTTTCTCCTTTTCACATTGTCCTCTTTAGATTATAGGAGTTGGAGGTGATTTTTAAGAATTTTCATCTTTGTCCTTCTCTATACCTGATACCTGAAGAATAAGCAGATATTATTTTTATTGAAAAAGTGATTCCTCACAAAAATTAAAAGCAAGAAGGATGTAAAATTCAGGGAATATCGCTAAGCCTGTTCTATCACCTGTGGAATGTTTTCCTCCAAATTGTGGTGATCTGGGGCCCCGGAATAGGCTGAGATGAAATATGTTTGAGAGGACGAATGAGCAACACTTCAACCTTAGTATCTAGGAAGATTGCAATTGGCATCAAAACAATAATTTCAAAGATAAAAGTCCATAAATAGAAGCATAATTTTGGAAACTGTTTCTAAACATAATTTTAGAAACAGTTGTTTCTAAAGTTCAAGAAAGTCTTTGCTTACCCATTTCTCCCTTTCTAAATCATAGGTTTATCCACTGGAGCTCTTTCTATTCAAATTACTTCACTGTGAAAAATTGGCAATTGTATCATCAAAATATAAACAAGAATAGGACAGTCGCCTGGTTGTGTTACAGCAAGAGCGATATGGTCAGAAATTGGTTTATCCTCTTCTAGTCATCAGGCTCTCTCTTGGTTATGAACTTTGACTCTCTGCTCTAGGAGGCAGATCTGATAGCTGTTAATTTGAAGTAAAACAAAGTTTACCTTGTCCATCAATGTTGACGCTCCATTTGAAGCATGTTACCCTGAGACATGTAAGGACAAGTGAAGCCTTAAGTAGGTCGACTCAACCCCATCCACAAATGGAGGTGGGTCCTGACTAGCTAGCGGTCTTTGGGGTTGAAGTGGAGTCTGCACACACTCAAGGTCTCGAGATGCTGAGGACATTTCCCTAAGGGCATTTTCCTTTACTTTTCACACAAATCAGGAAGTGTTCTGCTCTCAGTGCCCTGGAAAGCATCATCCCTACTGTTTTTCTCATCTGAGAAACTTGATTAGTTGGATGTAGCAAATGCCACGGACACTGAAGTCTATGTTGACCCATAGAGAGGTATTTTCTTTTAGGAAATATAGCTACTAAGGACTGGGGTCCTTATAAGCATTCTCAGGAGTATTCACACAGGCCTGACCAAGGAGATAACAATCATTCCCATTCGACGGATGAGGAAACCGAGGCTCAGAATAGTTAGCATTTGATCAAATTCACACAGCTGGTAGTTTCAAGCGAGATTTCAAATGCTGTCCTCTGATCCTGAAGCCCATAGCAGCTTCCTGATTCGGCACCTGCCTCTGCCTTCCCCGTAGTTGGTGGCTGCCATTTTCACCTGCTGACTTACGGATGTTCTCATTCATAGACAGCTACAACGTACAGTGACACAGGCCAAAAGAAGCCAGAGCACCCATTCAAAGAGAAAACCCACCCACAAGTGCTCAGTTTATAGAAACAGGAGTCAAAAACAACACTGAAGGGTAAAAAGGGCAAGAACGGCTTTCCCCATCCCTAATTATATAAATGCGCCATGTTCCTTGGGACTAGTTACTTACGTCCAGTATGAAATGCTTTCTGCCACCTACTTTGCAAGTTTTCATCTCATGGAAAATGGATTTCTGAAAATGTGCAGTGATTATGGGTAGCTTCAGAAGGTAATATCAAAAAGTTTGTTAACTCAACAACCATGTGATGAGCCTCTGGTGTGGCTCTCGGCATCACGCAGAAGGAGAGTAACCAGGAGGGATTGGAAGGGCAGGGGAAAGGTGAAGAAAAGTATTTAAAAGTCAGGGCCTCTTTTAGCACAGAACTGGCTCAAGATGTACGTCAAGTTCCAGAACCGAGCGTATGTCCCAGGGATTCTGGAATGCAGAGAGCAAAGGCTGTAAGAGCTGAGAGAGAAGCCCCTGCTGCTGGGTAGGGGAGAGTTTAAGCAGGCCCTGTGGACCCTACATTTCTGCAGTGGGAGGGGAAGCATTACCAGCTGAGCAAGGGGTGAACAGGCTTTGAGGAGGGCAGGCTAGCTGGACGTCTTTACAGGACACACATTTGCCCGGCCTAGGAGAATACGCTCATGTTGTGGTTGAGTAACCGGTTAGGTATGAAATAA
>JAQZBX010023652.1:0-14656 GCA_029593785.1 Cabassous unicinctus
GGGTTGCCAGACTGCATCCAGATTTCTCAGTCTAAATCTTTGGCAGGATCCTACTAACTCCAGTTTCAGGACCAAGTGACTGGCAGTGGCCCAACATCCCAAATGCACACTCCTGCCAAATCAGCACTGGCCTGGAAAAGCCTTCGAGAATGTGAAACAAAAAAGAGTTCAGTCTTTTCCCTTAATGCAGAACTCAACTGGAGTTGACCACCATGCAGTTGGTTAAAAGGGGGTCTCTCCTCAAGTCCAGGAAGACTAAAAATGTAATCAGAGGCCACACGGAGAGATAGCGGCAAACTTTGTCAAGCTCGGTAATTCAGGTATAAAAAGAAAAGGGGTAGCAACCCATGTCTCAGGCTGTGTACTTATCTCATTTCTAGTTTTCTTGTTTATTAATAAACTCTTTACTCCCTTACCTACCCTAAAAAAGGGGGGTGGAGGTAGAGGAAAGGGTAAAGAGTTGAGTCAAATTTGTTTATGTCATGTAAAAATAACACCCCAGGGATTGGTCAGGCATTTATCTGTCTTGGTCTATATTCAGGGATTATGTGGATGGCAGAAAGTGAACTGTGGACTCTTGATTATCCAAATAATTAGTCAGTACTTAAAGTCCAACTAATCAGTTCACTTTAAGCCCCAAATTATCTTTCTGAGCTACCTACCAGTACCTATCAATAAACCATAAAATTGCCAAATTCACACTTCACTTTATAATCTATACTAATAAAATATAACCTGCTAATAAATATAACAGCAGCAGCACAACCAGTAAACTTCACAAATCTGTGCATAACTATTTTATATTGCCACTTTACAGCATCAGAACACTAAAGATATAGACATTTAGAAATAGCAGTTTTGTTAGGGAATAGTCTTGATCCCGATTTAGCCATAGGACTCATCTTGTCCCAGCTATTACTCAGCATATTTGGGAAAAGTGAAATCCAGAAGCAGCACCATCAAACTTGGAACACAGCTCTAATTAGAACACAGAAGTTATTTTTGCAACTTTTTATTTAATCATAAACAGGGAGAAATGATATTATTCTTTCCCCTTCATCACAATTCAAGTAATTTGGAAATTTATTAACAGATTCTATCTAAAGGTTTTGTTCCAGGGCTATTTTCAACATTTGTCCTGAAAAGTAGCATTCAGTCTGTCAACCCCAATAGTCTCAGATTTGACAAAGTAGTTTATCTTGTTACAGAATTAATCATGTATTCTCCTGCATCTATTCCGACAGCCCCACTAATGCAGAAAAAAAGGCTTCTGAAACCTGATGAGGAAAAAAAGTCAGTATGAATAATGGTATTTCATGCATATAACAAATTAAATATATGAAGTATCTGCAAATATTATAGGGCAGGTATGCATATTTTAAAGTGCATGCAGGTTGTTAAGAGAGGATAGTCATAGAAGTTAGCAATATTTGGTTTGTATCTTTGAGATTCAGGGTATGAGATGCCTTCTCTCCTATATACTCAGAAGAGCATATTGTGTCTAACTGGACAGACCACGTTAAAGCTCTGTTGAAAACAGCTGTAGCTAATTATTCTGTGGGCGCTCAACAGAACAGGCTGAAAGCTGCAAAGCACAGTCACAATACCAAGTAACTACCTGAACTCCATTTAGCACAGCCTGGGCAGGTAATGATATGTGCTGAATATCCGAAATGCCCAAGGTAACCAAGTCGCCCAGTTGCTACAGCATCATCTTAACTCAAACACAATATGCATATTTTCAATCCATTTACTTTGGATTCATTTTTATATAGGAAACATGGTCAGTGTTCCATGAACACATTTTCAGAGGAAAGACTGCTATAAATATGATGTGATAATGACTGGTGTGTTTGGGGGAAGGACAGGAGGAGAAAAGAAGGCAAGTGCAAACTCTCATAAACTTTAAAATAAACTGTGAACTAAGACTTGGCATTTCATCATTTTTAAACCAAAATCTAATTAGTAAGTTCTGTCCTTTAAAAGAATGTTTCAAGCTTTTTCTTAAATATTCAATTCAAGCCTATGAAAGATTAATGCTCAAGGCTTTTCCTATGATGATAAATTCAGCTTTCAAAATGTGAAAGAGCAATACATGTTATGAAAAAGAGAGGGAGATAGGTGATAGATAAATTTAGACGTCTCCTTTGAAAAAAATGTAGGTTTTGATTTTGGATCCATGCTAATTATTTATAATTTCAACCTCTTCTTTAAAAAATGGATTTCATACACTTAAAACAAAACATTATTAAATATGAAAATAAAAATTTGAAAAGATATTGAAGAAAACATACAATATCCTAAAATAATTACAGTGATTTTACTCTTGACTTTCCTGAAAGCAAAAGCAAAAAAAGTCAGGGGTAATGAGACATACTATGTTATATCTATTTATTACAATAAAAGAAAACAAGTTCTTTAAGAGGTAAAGTTTTTCCTCAAATCAGTTGGAAGTGATTTATTATATTAGTTCCTATGTAAGGTACAATCAACATAAATTTTTAATAGTGGTTTTCCAAAGAATTAAGAAATATTCTTTATATTACCATTTCTTATAATGAGTCTCAATAAAACAGAAGACATAATTAAACATAACACATGGAATTTATACAAGTGTATGTACAGTAGAACACCTGTCCAATAGTCAAGATGGGCTTTGAGTATTCTTAACATCACAATTCCTGGGAATGAAGACCAGGAAAGAAGGTCAATTCTGTGAACATGGGCTATGGAAGGTGGGAGGTTGGCATAGATGAGTTGACAAGTGGAACTTGATATAAGCACTGGACAATATATTTTATTAATTCCAGACTTAGTAAGTTAGTACTCACTGCAAGTGTGAAAGTAAACTAGACATAGGCCTTCAATACTAAAAGAAAACGTACTCTCCATTCTAAGAAAATACAAACTCCAGTAGAGAAAACTAGACAGTAAAATAGCCACTTGTAGTCTACAGATGGACATCTTAGAGGAAGCAAGGTAGAGTGGAAAGAATTTGAACTATAGAGAAAAGGAAAGCTATATTTTTGTCCCTATTTGGCTGTTTTTTAGGTGTCTGACAAAGGCTAATTCTCCGTACCTCAGTTTCTTCTTCTGTATCTTTCAGTTTGTGGGAAAAATTAAAGCTTATAAATGCAAAGCACCTGGTGGAGTCCTGACACACAGAGGATACTCCATAAAAATAGCTACTATTATTATTAGCTAGAAGATGCTAAAAGATGCAGAAACCAATAATTTTGGTCAAAACTTGGCAAATCAAGTGAAGAAACTATATTGGACAATTTAAATAAAATATTAGCAATTAAGACAAATTTCTTAAGTTTTCTACTATAACCAAGATGTCTTCAGCAGAATATGATTCCTGTTCCTCTTGGCTCCTTCACAAGTCAAGGGATATTTAGTGGTACAGAGAAGTATTGTGGACTCTACAGCTCAGAAGCAAGTGTGAGACTCTAAGACTTTGAGTTGAATTTGGTAAACTATTCCTTTCAGCATTTTATTAGACCAAAATAAATGGAACCACGTGATTCATCTTCAGATAAGGGGAATCAGTTTTACATTTTTCTAGATGAAATGGAGAATATGGATAATATTTGTTAAATCATTAATTAGGTTTTCCTTAAATTGTTGTTGTTATTGCTGTTGTTTTCTGGCATAACCACAAGCTCTTTAAAAATATATTCTAAGAAATTCACTGACTAAACTCATTGGTGTTGTGGAATTTCTGATTCTGTGTTTGATATATAAGTTGCTAGGTAAAGCCAAACAGGAAGCCATAAACTACGTAATCTTACAAAGCCATCGTGTGTTAAAAACACATCTTGAAAGATAAAGACTGACTTTCCTTTTGAATAACAGAATGGAAAATTACTCTCTTCAAGTTAGAAAGAAAACATTATTTGTAGAAATGTATATTATCAGGGTTCATCTGTATTTGTGTAAGGGGAATAAATCATTGAAACCATAAAAAATCAAATTAAATATTTTAGTCTGATTGATTGAGAGTAGTCAGAGAATAATTTCCTCACTAAATAAGTTAATCTGTTTACAGATAAAGAAAGATATATAAAAGAGCTACTACTTCTCTCTTGATTTTGTGCATTTCCCCAAATGCTATATGTACAATTACTAGCACTTTGAGATATTTCATTTAAAAGAAAGGTCTGCACTCATATAAGGTTGGAAACACCACATTCTACCCCTCTCTTGGAAAATCATAATGTATGTTAATATAGTAAAGATTTTGGGAAGTCCTGAAGGTAAAGAAACCCATTTTGCATCCAAAGACCTTCCAAAGTAATATGTCTTCAAAATCCATTCTAAAGTAACACCTCTCCCAGCAGAAATAGTTTTTCATTGGACCACACTTGGGGAAATACTGCAATAATGGGAGAGAAGCATATGGAGTGTAGAAGGGCAATTACGGCCCACAAATTTTATCAGATGTTCAAACATATAATATAGAATTATATGGTATATAATTATAATAGTCAAGGGTTAGAGAAAAAGGTAGCAAATGCTTCCTAAATGGCAGACTAACTCTGGGATTTGGGCCCAGCAAACTGTGTTTTAATAAGCCCTCCAATTGATTCTGATGTACACTAAAGATTGAAAATACTGGTCTAAGAGTCAGAAGGCTGGATTCCAGCCCAGCGTTTACTCCTAACAGATCTGTGACCTTGAACAAGGCACTTAATCTTTCTCAAGTTAGCCACTTCCTCTGCAAGACAGTGATAATAACACCTTCCCAACATATTTCATAGCTTTCTGTAGGGACAAATGAAAAACTTAAACTGACACATAGTATAGAACTGCAAAGAATTATAAAATTCTTGCAAGGTGGTTCCATTTCAAGAACAAAATTAAAACTATTTCTGAACAGTCAGTCCAACTGTTTTAATTATTGAAAAGGTATATGCAACCTAAACCAATCCCAAGAATTCACCAAGAAAGGGTAATAGAAGGCACAATTACCCAGATAAACCAACAGGATTTGGAATGCCAGTAATTCTATTTTTAGTAAAGCAAGTAAATACAGATATCTAAATCCATGCTATTAAATCCTTATTACAGTGTAGGGAGTGAGGGTTTGGCAGCTTGTTAAAAAGCAGGAATCAATCATCAAAATGAATCAATGTAAAGAGATGCCCATATAAGAGCCTTGAGTGAAAGAGATGGGCTGAGGAAGAAGGCAGCATTTTTTCTTTTTATAGCCCAGGTTATGTTAAGGTATATATCACTAAAATCTTCATTAAGAGCTAGCTCCTGGCATTAAGAGTTTTCCGGAAAAAAATGGTTGTTGTTTTTTTTTTTTTCTTAATTATGTTTGGGTTTTTGTTTTTGTTTTTTTAATCCAGAAAGCTGTCAGCCTTCTAAAGAATTTCGTAATAAATTTCTCATGTCCAAAAAATTTCTCTAGCCTCTGTGAACACTTGAGTCGGGTTAATTGGGAAGACTTTCATTGAAAGCGTGGGCTCAGAGATTCTCAATGCTTATTTGATTAAAAGAAGTGGGTGAAAATCAATGTCAATGTTGTCTATATATCTTCGTCTATGCCTTTCTTCCTTGACTTTAATCACAAGAGATTTTTTTGAAGCATCAGACCTGGCGGAACATTTGACCTGGCCCTACAGCACAAATGAACAAATCTGACAGGCTTCTAAGGTAGAGAAGCCATCAAATATCCCTGTGCTGGCAAGCTACCTACAAGCCTGACTGCCAAGGGAATTGCCCCTGTTGGCATTCACTTCCAATGACCTACCAGTGAGACTTGCGGTGACGGAGGCTTGCCTGCCTCCCATAGCTACTGAGGTGCTTTCCATCCACTGCATCTGCTGCATTGTTAAGCAAAAGCATATGGAGAGGCATGTTTAGAGGGACTGGAGTTATTTATGGTCACAATGGAATGTCCCTATACTGGGATCTTAATATAGCATAGGAAATCCTTTGTGACTCTATGCCTACAGTCCCATTTGTTCACATAAATGAGTGAAGAGTCATTTTTAACTGAAAAAGTTATGCTCAAATTCAGGACATCATGACAAATCAGATCCAAGGAAAAAAGTTTAAGCTGTTTTGTGATAGCAGCACTTTCCACATGCTTTATGTTAATATTTCATGCTGGTAAACTACTTATGATTTTATAAAGAAAAATGTCTACATTTCTGATAAGCTTTATTTTTTCAAAAGCCTCCTTGGACCCTCCTCACTAAGAAATTGGGTCAATGGAGCTGCATGAAATATTGAAAACACTTTAAAAGGAAAGTGATCATTTTATTATATCTATTATTGGTTATAGTAAATGCACAGACCTTGTAATAGATGTATCTGAAAGAAAGACACCTCAATCTTATCTGAAACTTTACTATAGGTATGTTTGTAATGGTGTATTTGCAATTATTAGAAAAGATATTGATACTTGCTATGATTGACTCATTTTCCTGTCATGAGTGGTATAAGCATATATTATTGACGATGAGAACATATTTTTTTTCCCCTAAGCTTCTAACTCTTTTGGAAAATCAAGGTCAGGATTGTCTGCTCAGCTTCACCAGGCCCTATGGATCAAAATATCTCAAAAACGGTTGTATCAATCTAGACTGTACTTTCCAATATAATAACCACTAGCTAAATTTAAATTAATTAAAATTAGAAATTCATTTCCTCAGTTGCATTAGTCACATTTTAAGTGCTCAATAGCCATTGCATGGCTAGTGACTAACACATTAGACAGCGCCAAATCATCATAGAAAGTTCTATTAGAAAGTGCTCCCCTAAAGTTTTTTAACAAATCAATTGTATTGATACATATTAATAAAGCATACATCCATCCAAAGTGTACAATCAATGGTATTTGGCATAGATGAAGTCGGGGTAAGTCAGGGAATGTTGGATTCCTATCGGTTTCTGGCTATGTCACATGAAAGAATTTAAAAACATGCAAGTTTTAGTTAGGCCAGTAAAAAGAATTTACTGAGAACTGGAAGAAAAGAACAGGATTACACACCAAGATATTGATGTGGGCTCCTCTAGGCAGAGAGAGCCTGAGCACATATTACATTTTTTTCTATTTGTAATATCCATACTTGCCAACATCATAACTATTCCATACAGCAAAACTCATAAAGGGATTGGCAGATACTCTCTCTCATGGTTCTTCTTTTGTAGAAGTGGGGTTCTGGCTACATAGAGAGTTCCTAACAGTACCTCATATGCTTCAACTTAGAGGTTTATCCCAGAGGTGAGAAGAATAAAATATTGAAGCAATAATCCCCCCAAACAAGGGTGCACTCTTCCATCACTGTGCCTTTGCCATGTGCTTAATTGTTATCATTAGGAATGACCTTCTCCCATTTCTTCTACTCATAGAAATCATTTTCATCCTAAGGCCCATTCTCTTCGGAATTACAATCTAGTTTGAATGACAGCTATATGAGTATAGAACTATTTCCCCAACTAGATGATGAACCTCCACAGGGCAAGGAGCTTGTCTTTGTCATCTTTGTTTGGGAGGTGAGTGAATTTTATGAAGTAACCCACAGAAAGTTGTGCCTTGTGTACAAGGAAGGGTGATATTTGTCTTTGCCTGACAATTTCATGGGATTGTAATTCTGATGAGGTAGTTGCTCTGTACTCTGTAATGTCTCTTTCACCATTTTATTCCTTAGGAATCCCAGATAATTAAGTCTAGAGACAATGAAATAAATGTTTTTAATGAAAGTTATTTACTTACTAATTTCTTTTTATGTCATTGTATAATAATAGCCAAGGTACCTATAAGGCACTAAGTGCTAGGTATATATACTCATTTGATTCTCACATACACACATGTACACAAAACCTTATTTGGGCACTATTATTATCTCCATTGTACAGATTAGGAAACTGAGGATAAAATAAATAAAGCAAAAAAGTGGTAGAGGCAGAATTAGAATCCAGATCTGTCTGAATCCAAAGAACTATATATTAAAATAATAATAAAATCATAATATTGATATGATCTCTCAAAATATCCTCTGATAAAAAATGCAGTTTAAAGATTTAACTGCTTACAGTCTACTATACGATATAAGAAATGCATATTTCTCTGAAATAAAAGGAGGGAAATAAGAAGTGTTATGGGTGGCAGAGGTATTATTTTTGAATGGGTGTATCAAGGAAGACTTCTTAAAAGAGGTGGAGATTGTAAGGGATAAGCAATAGATAAAACCATGACACTTGGCAATTGGTGCATTCAAGGAAAATGGAACAACAGGGCACATGGATAGACCATTGTGAAGTATGCATTTTTGAAAGCCCCTGGCTGTGTTTGCAGGAGTTTGGTGTACTTACAAGGATAGGGAGGCATTGAACACCATGCTAAGGAATGTGAATTGTGTTTCTTAGGTAACGCATTTGGTCAAACTGATGAGAAACCTCATTAAAAATGCTTTTTAAAAAATAGATCTGGCAGTTGTGTTAAGTGGGGTTAACTCTAGGAGTGGTTGGACGGGGAGGAAACAACTTAATCCACCACTCTAGATAAAAATATAGTAAGAGTCTGAGTTGCAGCAGAGGAATAAAAGAGAGGACTATACCTTGAAGAAATAAGTTCTATACGACTAGGTACATAGGAAGAGACTTGAGTCAAAGATAACACCAAAGTTTTGACCTGCATAACTGGCAAATAAAAGATTTGGTTTGAAAAGAAAATATTAAATTTACTTGATATATGTTGAATTTAGAGTGTCAACCAGACATTCAGCTAAAATTATCTGGCCAGTTTGGGGTCTGAACCATTGTTAGGTGATTTGAGAAAAAGGAATCTGAAAGTCATCAGGGAAAGATGATCACTGAAATCCAGGGAAGGGATTAAATGGTGATTTATACCTGCACATCTTTTCTTTCCTCACCTGATTTCTATAATAGTGTATGTTATAGTTTCCTAGGCTGCTTAAAGCAATGCCATGAAATGGTTCACCTTAAGCAATGGGAATTTATTCACTTACAACTTGGAAGCTAAGAAAATGTCCAAATCAAGGCATCATCACGGTGATGCTTTCTTCCGAAGACCAGCTGCCAGAGATCCTTGGCTCCTCTGCCACTTGGAAAGACACATGGCAGTGTCTCTTGGGTCTCTCCCTTCTGGATTTTGCTGATTTCAGCTCCTTGCTTCCAAGACTTTTTCGCTCTCTCTCTGTAGTCATTCTCTTTATAAAGGACTTTGGTAATAAGATTAAGTCCAATCCTGAATGAAGTGGGTCATCCCTTAACTGAAATAGCCTCATTGAAAGATCCTACTTACAATGGGTTTACACTCACAGGAATGGATTGGATTTAAGAGCATGCTTTTCTGGGATGCATACAGTTTCAAATCACCACACTATCCTCTGGACCCCAAAGACACATGTTCTTTCTGCATACAAAATACATTCATTCCATCACAACATCACAAAAGCCTTAAGTTATTTCAGTAACAATGCTAAGCACAAAGTCTCGTCAAAATCCGTTATAGGTGTGGTTTGTCCTGGGGCACAATTTTCCTCCATTTGTGGACCTGTGAAATCAAGAAAACAAATTATCTGCTTTCAATATACAATGGAAGAGAATCAGAGGATAAATATTTCCATTTCAGAAGGGAGAAATTGGAAGGAAAACAGGAGTCATGGGTCCCAAACAATTACAAAACCCCGTAGGGCATACTCCTAGATTAGATTTCAAAGTCATCTATGGAATGATGTTTTGTCCTTCAGGCCTGAGAGGGCAGAAGCCCCAAACCTTCCATGTGCTTACACAGTGGCCAAGCTCTCCCCGAACACTGGGGTGAAGGTTCTACCCTCGTCAAGCATTGGGGTGGCTCCCAGACTCTCCACAATCCCCAGGGAATATTCTCTACCTTCTCTGAAGACTGAGGCAGAAGCACTCTTCCTGAACAACTGGGCAGAAGGCCTGACCTCTCCAAGTGCTGGAGCAGACCCACCATTTCACAAATGTGGGTGGGCCTACTCTCTTGGCCCGAGAAGACACCTTTGTTTCAGACCTCAGTTTTCATAGTTCTACCCTTGAAGTGAGTTTTCCTTCAATCTGTCCTTTTCTGTCCCTTTTAGTCCAGGCTGGCAGCAGTTCTGTTCATAAAGATCTCACAGAAAACTTGTCACTTTTGCATGTATTACTGGGTTCCAAACCATCAGACAAAAGAACTTTCCACAGATCCTTCCTGGATAACTGCATCTCCAGTCCTGACTTGCGCTGAAATAGCTAACTGGTTCCATGTTCAGTTAAACTCTCCCATAGAGCTCTATTCTCTAGGGACTCGCTTTCTGGAAGCTCAGAATTTTCCAAACTATCAATTTCTGGTTTCTCTGTACCCAAGAGTTCACTTCTCAGCTTATCCCCTTCCTGTTGCATTTTACTATAAACTGCAAGGAGAAACCAGGCTGCACTCTCCACACTTAGCCTGGAAATCTTCTCAGCTAAATATCCAAGCTCATCACTCTCAAATTCTGCCTTCCATCTGACATGAGAGCCCAATTTTGCTAAGTTCTCTGCCACTTTAAAATAAGGGTAGTCTTTCTTCCAGTTTCCAGTGACATATTCATCATTTCTGTCTAAGACCTCAATGGAAGTAACTTTAACATGCATATTTCTATCATTAGTCTCTTCAAAGTAATCTAGGGCTTTTCTATCAAGTGCTTCACAGTTCTTCCAGCCTCTACCCATTACCCAGTTCTGAAGGTATTTCCTCATTTTTGGTATTTGCAATAGCAGCACCCAAATCTCCTGACACCAAAATTTGTTTTAGTTTCCTGGGTTGCTTAAAGGAATGAAATGGTTCAGCTTAAACAATGGAAATTTATTCGCTTATAGTTTGGAGGCTGAGAAAATGTCCAAATCAAGGTATCATCAGTGCAATGCTTTCTTCCCAAAGTTCATCTGCTGGTTATCCTTGGCTCCTCTGCCACATGGCAAAGCACATGGTGGCATCTGCTGGTCTCTCCCTTCTCTTCTGGGTTTCATTGATTTCAGGTTCTTGCTTCTGTGGCTTTCTCTCTCTCTCTCTCTCTGTATATTCATTCCATTTATAAAGGACTTCAATACAGGATTAAGTCCCATACTTAATGAGGTAGGTCACACCTTAAATGGAAATAAGCCTCATCAAAAGATCCTACTTACAATGGATTTATACCCACAGGAATATATTAAAGAACATGATTTGCTGGGGTACATACAGTTTCAGCCACCACATTGTGTATCAGTAGTGGTCCAAAAACTAGGATGAGCTCTTTTGGTCTTTTTTTCTAATGAGCTCTACTAGTTTTAGTCCAGACAAGAAGGAATTATACAGTCCATTTTTGAATACCAAAAGTACCAACACTTTCTATATTCTTGATGGCTAGAAAAAAAAAAAAGAGGAACATAGCCCTATGAGTTTCAAAGTTCATGAAAAACATATTTAAAATCATGTCTTGCAGCAATATGAGAAAGTATGTTAATGATAATTTACAGAATTCCCAGTGTCAACCCACAAGTGAGGAACATTAGCACAACAACGTGCCCTTCCATATTAATTGACTTCAATCCTTTGAGCACATTGCCTAATGAATAGATCAGGGTGAAACAGTGGACAGCTGGGTATCAGAGACACAGGTGATAGAAATGCATGACACACAGATTGATTTACAAGATCAAAAACATAGCTTAGGGGAAGAACTCTTGGAATGGATTACAGATTGGTTTGGAGACAGGACAGTAGTGTCAGCCAGAGAGGGGACTTGATGGCAGGCAGCTAACAAGCAGGGGCCAATTATTTGTTCTTCCTAATGCATGTCCTTGAGAGTTGTATGTGGGATTCGGGGAGATCTTAAACTTTATTTGTGGTAAAATTGAAGTAGTGACTGTGGCTAGGTAAATGAGAAATCCTTGGAATTGTTCAACTAGGAATAGATAGCCCAAAGGAGATGCTCTATAGCAGACTGGTGCCAGCTATGACATGAGTACAATTCAGAATAAGCTTTATAAACTTATATGGAAATTGAATAAACTTAGGTCTATTGAAATTAATAATAAAGGATTTGGAGTTTTGTTTCATTTTTTTATTAACCCAAATTTATAGTATTTTATAAAAATATTGTCTGTGATAATTTCAAAGTTAAAAAAAAAACAAAAACCAACACCTGGTCCTTTACCACAGATAGTTTGAGAAACACTGGCCTCAAAGTATATACTTTGGTTAGTAACTGGGATTGAGGCTGTTAATTTAGCTTGGGGCACTTGATTTGGCTTGGAATAACTGGTTTGAGATTTTGGAGCAAGATAGTTTTCAGAGAAATTATGATGGGCAACAATAAAAGAATAGTATATTTTGAGAATATTATGAATAAATGGTTCTGATTGAATAGGTCTGGGTGGGACCCAGGAAGCTGTATTTTTAAAGTTGTTCAGGTGACTTTTATGATCAGAAAGGTTTGGGAACACAAGAAGGAAACAGATTTCTCCATATGCTGGTTCCTTTGTTAAATTCATAACAAAATGTCCCAGAACCCTGAATTACACAACTGAGAAAAAACTCACAGGAAGTGTCAGGTATCTTTAAAAATATATATGTTCCAACAGTGGGGGGAGCAGATTGTGGTGGCTGACTCAGACTGACAAAAGCAGAAGGCTGGTGTCATTCCCCAGGTGGCTCCCTCTCAAGCCCCTCCTGGAACCTGAGAACACTGTCTCCCTGCTCAACTCTCACCTTCACCCTCCCTCTTTCTTCTCTATCTCCCTTCCCATTTCCCCTTTCTCCCTGTCTCTATTTTCCTTTTCCTCTTCCCTCTTCCTATATTCTTTGCATCCATTTCTCCTCTTCCTTTAATTTTCTTATACTCTCCCCATCTTTTCCCCTCTCCTCCTCCCTTTCTGTTTCCTCATTCTTCCTTTCGTGTACTCATTTATTTCTTCAACAAGTATTTATTGGTGCCTCCTCTGTGCAAGATAGTGTGTTAGGGCAGAGGGGATGACAGTCCCAGTGATAGATGCATTGACAAAGCATCAATACTCCTCTTCCTCAAGCCATCTCTCAGCGCATCATCATCTGCTTATTCCCTTCCACCTTTTCTTTCTTTGCCAATTACAACAAGAGTGAACTTCTGGCTCTTGTGAAGACCCACATTTGGTACCACAGGATGCTGTGATTTAGCCTTAAATCTACTCTTTCGTGTAGACATAAATCCTCAATTACCATTTAGATTACTAGAACAGAGAAGTATTTGTATTCTAGCATGTCAGCTATGGCTTTTCTCTTCCTATTCCATCATGGTAACCTGAACTGCCTCACATTTCTGCCCTTCTACCTTGTCATATACAAAAAGATGGTTAGTCCTACTGTTTGGCTTTTATCCCAAAGATGAGACCCAAAGCCTTCTGATCAAATTTTGAACCTGCCCTGACATGAAGGCACTCATAAAAGACAAATATAAACCCACAGATGTGCATTTCCCCTCATCTGGTTTTCTATTGCTGTGTAACAAATTACTCTAAAACTCACCAACTTAAAACAACACAAATTCATTATCTTACATGGTTAAAGAAGGTCAGAAATCCAGGAACAATATAGTTGGTTGGTTCTGGTTCAGGATCTCTCTTGAGACTGCAGCCAAAATCTCAGCTTACCCTACAGTCATCTGAAAGCTTGACAGGCTGGAGAATCCATTTCCAAAAAGGCCTACTTGCATGACCATTGGCAGGAGGTCTCAGTTCATTCCAAGTCATTGACAGGAGGCCTCGAACATCACTACATGGATGTCTCATAGGGCTGCTTCTGTGTTCTTACCACAAGGCAGCTAGCTTCCCCAAGAATGGGCAATCCAAGGGTTAAAAAGGCAAGGAGAAAGTGTAAAAGCCTTTTGTTATATAGTGTCAGAAGTTGTACACCATTACTTTTGCTTTAATTTGTTAGATGTGAGTCACTAAGTCTAGTCTCTACTCTAGGGGAGGGAAAATTAGGGTACACCACTTGAAAGGAGGAATATTATAATAATAGTGAATGTCATTTCAGTATGCTTGACTCTTTTATATCATTATACTATATATCTAAATCTCTTTCAAATCCAGCTGCTGCCATTTGTTTTTGCTCCAGCTCAAAATTCATTCAATTCATATGTGATTCCATGATAAAAATCTTATTGAATTTTGAATAATTTAACATTTTTTAATTTTATGATCTTTTTATCTCAGTTCTAATTCCTCTTCAATATGTCTATATCAACTTGACTAAAATAATTTCACTGCTTCCACTTACTAAGAAACCACAATACTGCCCCAGTGCTCTCATTAGTAAACCACTGCTTTTCAAATAAAGTATATGCAAGTGCTCCTTAGAATCAAGTCTCACCGCTAAACTAAAATTCCCATTTCCCTCTTCTCTTCCATTCCAACAAAACAGTTATTAACTTCTGCTTTTGTAGGTCACACTAAAAGTTTCAATATGTCAACACTAAATTGAGACAAAATATGTTTAGCTTAGTATATATAGTTTTAAGTCTAAAGAAGTGTCTCTTAGAATGAACCTAAATAAAAGGAAGACCCTATCTGTTCTGTTAACTGCTGTATATTCAATACCTAAGACACTGCTTGGCACATAAGGGGCTCATAAGCAATATTTAGTGGCCACAGCAAGAAATAAATGAATTAA
>JAQZBX010023652.1:14756-30789 GCA_029593785.1 Cabassous unicinctus
AAAAAAAAAAAAAAAAAAAACACTTAGAAAAAGTAGGAATAGAAGGAAATTTCCTCAACATGATAAAGGCCATGTACAAAAAACCCACAGCTAACATCTTACTCAATGGTGAAAGAGTGAAAGCTTTCCCTCTAAGATCTGGAACAAAATAAGGATGTCCACTGTCACCACTGCTATTCAACAATGTGCTAAAGTTCTAGCCAGAGAAGGTAGATAAGAAAAAGAAATAAAGGCATCCAAATTGGAAAGGAAGAAGTCAAACTTACAGTATGTGCAGATGGCATGATCCTTATATAGAAAGACTCGAAAAATCAACAACAAAGCTACTAGAGCTAATAAACGAATTCAGCAAAGTGGCAGGATACAAGATCAACGTGCAAAAATCAGTAGTGTTTCTATTCATTAATAATGAGCAATCTGAGTAGGAAATCAAGAAAAAAATCCATTTACAATAACTACTAAAAGAATCAAATATCTAGAAATAAATTTAACCAAGAATGTAAAGGACTTGTACATAGAAAACTAAAAAATATTGCCAAAAGAAATCAAAGAAGACCTAAATAGATGGAAGGATAGCCCATGTTCATGGATTGAAAGACTAAATATCATTAAGATGTCAATTCTACCCAAACTGACTTATAGATTTAAAGCAATCCCAATCAAAATTCCAACAGCCTACTTTGCAGAAATGGAAAAGCCAATAATCAAATTTATTTGGAAAGTTAAGAAGCCCTGAATAGCCAAAAACATCTAGAAAAAGAATAATGAAGTTGGAGGATACACACTTCTTGATTTTAAAGCATATTACAAAGCTACAGTGATCAAAACAGCATGGCATGACATAATGATAGATATACTAGCCAATGGCTTGAATTGAGAGTTCAGAAATAGACCCTCACCACTATGGCCAACTGATTTTTGACTAGGCTGCCAAGTCTACTCAACAGGAAAGAGTAGTCTCTTTGACAAATGGCCTGAAAACTGGATAAACATATGCAAACAAATGAAAGAGGACCTCTAGCGCACACCATATAGAAAGTAAACTGAAAATGTATCAAAGACCTAAATATAAGAATCAGGACTATAAAACTCCTAGAAGAAAACGTAGGGAAGCATCTTTAACATATTGTGGTAGGTAATGGTTTCTTAGACTTTACTCCCAAAACAAAAGCAATGAAAGAAAAAAAAAAAAAAACTAGATGAATGGGATCTCATTAAAATTTTAAAAAATTTTAGCATCAAAGGACTTTGTCAAGAAAGTGAAAAGACAACCTACTTAATGGGAGAAAAGATTTGGAAAACATATATAATAAGGATTTAATTTCCAGAATATATAAAAAATCCTACAACTCAACAATAAAAAGACAATCAATCCAGTTAAAAAATAGGCAAAAGACTTAGACATTTCTCCAAAGAAATGGTTAAAAGGCACATGAAAAAATACTCAACATCACAAAATACCAGGGAAATGCAAATTAAAACTGCAATGAGATATTATTTCACACCTACTGGATTGGTCACTATTCAAACAAACAGAAAACTACAGGTATTGGAAGGATGTGGAGAAATAGGACACTCAGTCATTGCTGGTGGGTATGTAAAATGGTGCAGCTGTTGTGGAAGACAATTTGGCAGATCCTCAGGAAGCTAAGTAAAGAATTATCATATGATCCAGCAATCTTGTTGCTAGGTATATACCCCAAAGAACTGAAAGCAGAGACATGAACAGATATTTGTACACTGATGTTCATAGGGTCATTATTCACAATTGCCAAAAGATGGAAGCAACACAAGTGTCCATTAACTGATGAATGGATAAACAAAATGTGGTATATACATACGATAGGATATTATTCAGCTGTAAAAAGGAATAAATTCCTGATACATGTGACAAGATGGATGAACCTTGAGGACATTATGTTGAGTGATATATGCCAACACAAAGGACAAATATTGTGTAATTTCAGTTATAATCTAATTGTAATAAACATATCCATGGAGTTAGAATCTAGAATATAGGTTACTAAGAGATAGATTGGGGTTAGAAATGGGGAATTAATGCTTAACTTGTCCAGACTTTCTATTTAGGCTGATGGTAAAGGTTTGGAAATGGGTGATGGTGATGGTAGCACATTATTGCGAGTGTAATCAACAGCACTGGACTGTAGAGATAAATGTGGTTAAAAGAGGAAACTTTAGGATGTAAATATTACTAGAATAAAAATTAAAAGGTAAACATAGGACTTCAAAACATAGTGAACCCTACTGTAGATGATGAACTATAGTTAATAGTACAAGAATGTTCTTCATGAATTATAGCAAATGCATGACACTAATACGGTGGTAATAATAGCGTGGCATATGGGAGGAAATACACCTAATGTAAATTATAGATGATATATATAATTATTTTAATAATCTCTCATTAATTGTAGCAATGGTAACTACTATAAAAATAGTAAAATTATTTTTTTTTTAATGTTATCATCAATAGTAACAAATGTTTCACACTAGTGCAAAGTGGGGTGATGTACATGAATCCTGTATTTTATGCATGATTGTTTTGTAAACTTACTTCTCTAATAAAAAAAATACTATAGATATTTTTAAAAAGATTATGTGTCGCCAACTGTTGATGCCTTCCTATCCAGCATTCTCATTTGCTTCTAAAACACTTCCGGGCAGCCCACATATCCCAAGTCACTAAACCATAACTTCTCTCACCTCTTTGTTCCCTTAGGGCCAGAATCTGTTTGGCTGTTCATTTATTCATTCATTTCAAACCAGGTACATGCAAATGCATGGACCACCTTAGGGGCCATTTTATTTTCAATTAGAAAAGGAATTCTCCTGATGTTTAATTGTGGTATCCAAGAGAAAAACATGTATATACTAAAATGTTAAATGTTGGTTTTGTGGTTTAAAACAAAATAGCGTATGTAGTCAGAGACAATCACCCCATTTATATTCATATGACAGACGCATTCAGTAACACAAACCAAATTAGAGCCCCTAAAACTTTTTCTTTCTATGACAAAATGGGTATTAATACTTTTATTACTCAAAAAAATATTTATTCACTGTCTTCTGTGTGCCTATCCAGTAATAAGCAAAATATATATGGTTACTGTCATCTCAGGAAATTCAGTTCAGTAATGTAGCAAGTCACACAAATAAATATACAATTTCAATTTATTTCCCAACCAAATTAAACTTTTGGAATTAAGAACAAAAGAAAGACAATAAGATACAAGGAAAAAATGTCATCTCTCCCTTACAATTGATATCTGTAGGTGGAATATATTGACATAAAACTAAAACCACTCTTAAGAAGTGTGTGAAATTGCTCAATGCACATGCAGGGGGGTAGTTTGGGCTATTGTGCTCTTGGTGTTAGAGGTGCTATTTGTTTCCACCTGCTGAAAACTAGTTCCATATAACTTCAACTCATGCCAAAATGGCAGTATATTTGAAAGGATATCTTCCATCTGGCTAACCATTATCTGCAATAATTTGTAAATAAATGTTAGTTATTCTGCAGTCACAAAAGGAATTGATCTGATTCAAATCTTGGTCGTTTTAGAGGGGAAGCTGTCAAATTTCACCCAGTGAATCAGGAAAGGTCCTGACAGGCCTTAAATGGCACTCTCAAAATGGTAAATTTGAGGAGAGTCTAATAAAGGAATTAGTTAAAAATTAGTGGACAAGGTGTGGAGAAAACAAGAGTGTGTGCAGTAAAGCAGGGCTAAGCGTAGTGGGGAGCCATTATCCCTCAGGCCTACAGAGGTAAGGAGAGAAGGCAGCAGAGAGAGGGAGGGGGAGGGCCATCTGACAGAGGGTGTGACCTGTGGTTTGTGGAAGTAGCCAGTCTCCAGCAAACCAGGAAAGTCAGTCCCCCAACTTTACTACCTTCCGTCAGAACTCATGCTGGTGCTCCCCTTAGAAAAATGTACCAGGAAACTCAAAAGGAAGGTAGATGTTAATGTAATTCATTCTAGTCAGCTTCCTTGGGCACAGAGGCAAGTAGAGAAGTTTGGAAAGTTGGTTTGGAGAAATAATCCAGCAAAATCCATCACTTTCAACATCCATTTTGCTCCTTTGTCCAGACAAGAAGTTTGTCTCCCCAACAAAGTCCCATCAGCTACTTATCATGACTGTGTTCCTACCTGAAACCTAAGTCATGGGTCATTATCAGTTCTTTTTACCATGTAAGATAGTAGGGGGTAGTGTAAAGGAATAGAAAAAGAGGAATTAACATGAAATATAGTCACTACAATCCCTTCTAAAGCTGGTCACAAGGCCTATTTTAGTGGCTCATAGCCACTATCCATTCCCTAGCCCCCTTACTCTGCCAGCATCTCAGTTAAATGGTGTTCCTTAGCTAGTGAGGTGACCCAAATATTTATCCCTGGGAGATATGAATTCAAGGTGGTCTTTTTATTGAGTTGTCATGATTTTCCATTGACAAGGACTACTGAGAAAAAAAATACTGAGTCCTCTGGGTTCCAAATACAGTCCTCCTTGCCCTTTTTGTGTAGCAACAACCCAGCTGACACGTAGGAATTGGTATATTTATCTTGATCAAGCCTAAATAGTGAGTCCTTTCTCCATCTATCAATTCAGAGGCACAAAGAGCCAAAAATGTCCAGGAGGCAGACATACCTTCCACCAGAGAAGACAGCCATAGCTTTGGAAAATGGGCACATTATAAGACCAATCACACTCCCTTAGCTTTAAAATATGTTCCTTAATTGGAGGCAATGTTAGGTGGGATACCATGATGATGGATAAGGTAGAAATGTAAGCCAACAAATGGTAACAGTGGCAGAAGCCTCAGGGTAAGATGGGCAAATGTGTTGCTGAAATGTGGGAATATCCCTGTATTGGTCTGCCAAGGGGGTACGGATGCAAAGTACCAGAAATCTGTTGGGTTTTATAAAGGGTATTTATTTGGGGAAAAAGCTTACAGTTACAAGGCCCTAAAGAGTCCAACTCAAGGCTGCTTTCTCACCAAAGTCAGTTGTCACGTGTTGAAGCAAGATGGCGAGCCATCTCTACCTGCTCTCTCAGGGCTTCCTATATCAGTCTGCTCTGTTCTTTTCAGCTGCAAACTGTTAGGCAAATGGCTGATCTCTCCATGGGGCCCTAGGTTCAAACATGACAGAGCTCTCTCCTCTTCCGTGTGTCTTCTTGGGTGAATGTCATTTTACATATGTCTACCAAGGGACCAGGGACTCAATCTGAGTTATGCCCTACTGACAAGGTTGAATCAAAGCCCTAATCTTAACACATAATTTAATCAAGACATGTCAGCTGAATCTAATGCATTCAAGGGTATCACTCCCAGAGGAACAAATTAGTTTACAAACATAATCCTTCTCTTTTTGGGATTCATAAATAATCTCAAACTACCACAATCCCCATGAAAACAAAGCACTATTTGGGCCATAAGGGAAAAGATCAAATGTGATCAACTGACTGTCAGGTAGTCAGAAAAATCCTCCAGGAATTTGTAGCAGGTGGAGCTCAACTTTAGACAGTTTTCTTGGTGGTAGGCACTTAATAGTGGCAGTAGCCAGAAAAGTCTTGGTGAGAGTGTATTGTTGATTTTATAGGGTTAATTTTATGATTGAGAAGGTGGTCTTATAAGGCTGAGCAAATCCAGTAAAAATGTTAAAAAAACTACCTACCAAGTCTGGCTTAATTTAGGCTTCAAGGAAAATCCAACTTCTCTCCTAAATTCCAATTTTCAGATACACCAAAGTTTGTCGAGAAAGGAGATGAGAGATTCCTTAATGGAGAAGAGGTAGTACACAAGAAAATGCATCAAGATCTAGCAGGTCCAGCAGGGCCCTCCCCATGTGGAGAATCTCCTTCTCCTGCAAATTTTGGAGGTTATGGGTTTGGAGTAAAAGAGATGGTAAGTAGAGACATTGCAGATTGGATTAATCATAAACCCTCTACCCCTCTTCCTGCATGTGTTTCTGTACTACACATTCTTCCTACTCAAATCATGGCCAATGAGAAGGAGTGTTGGCATCACCTATGACCTTGTTGGAACATCCACCAGACCGGCTAACTCAGAGTCTGCAGTTTAACAAGATCCCCAAGTGATTCATAAATTTTTTTGTTTGTTTGGGTTTTTTTTGGGGGGTTGGGGGGGTGGGAGGGCTAAAAACAACAGAAATTTATTCTCTCTCAGTTCTGGAGGCCACAAGTCCAAAATCAAGGTGTCAGCAGGGCCATGCTTCATCCATAGCTCTAAGGAAGATTCTGTTCTTTGCCGCTTCGTTTCTGCCACATCACTCCAATCTCTGCCTCCGTATACACATTAAAGTTTGAGCAGTACTACTGTAGTCTTTTCCCAGTCTCCTCCATGGAAAAAGTTCCTCCTATGACCTATGTTCTCTAAGAAAATACACCTGCATAAGCACAAAACTTAAAGGAATAAAGTAAACAATCTCTTATAGCAATGATTTTCAAACTATCTACCATCTGAAAGGCAAATCATTAGGCCTCACCTCAGAGTATACGATTCAATAGGTCTAAGGTAGGTCTGAATATTAGCATTTCTAGCAGATGCTGTGGTTCTTCTGTGGCCAGTAGCAGTGGTAGGGCTTTCACAAAACATTGTCTTTCTGATCATGGTAGCAGCACTCTGGTTCCAAGGCCAACAGTATCAGCAGCTTCCTTAGCAAGCCAGTTTTCAGTATAGTTCTAGGCATAAACCAGCCCAGAAAACCAGCCTAGAGCCTGTACTTTGAGCTCTCCCAATAATTCTGTGAACTATCATGTACTCCTTAATGCATCCCTTTCCAAGTAAATTTGCTAGGTCAGATTCTGTTGCCTACAACTAAGGATCCTGGACTATGTACACATTACAAACACTTATGAAAGGAAATTTAGAGGCTTTGTTCTTTAATAGTCAGTTCACCCGGGTATGTCAGCAGAAAAAAAGGGGCAAGCCTTAGTCAAAGCCTTAGTAAAAAATGAAGAATTTATAAAAATCGACTGTCTCCTATATCATATTTTAGGAACCTAATCACAGTAGCAGGTAACAGAATGGCACATGGGTCCAGAAATGTGAGAAAACACTCAGCATCTGGCACTGGAGACCCTAAACTCAATGATATACTTCAATAAAAATTTTAATAAATATATATATAAAAAACATAAAGAGAGACCCTGAACTCAATGCCTAAGGCATGAAAAAACATGCATTATGTAAAATAAAATAGGGCTCAAATTAAGTGTTGAAAAAAGATCACTTTTTAAATATCCATTAAGAAGAATTCTTTATTGGGTACCCAAACCAATATGATCATGCATAAACACATATTTAAAATAACCTTTCATAGCAAGTGGGACTAACTATATATACTAAATATTCCACCTCTCAGCAGGACTTGCTACTGAGTTATGATGATACCACTGTCTGGTGCTGCCTCCCCAAATACAACCAATACCACTCATTGATAATACAACCAATACCACTCGTTGATAAGACAAAGCTGATTTGTTGCTTACCAAATTACTACCTCAACAGCTCTTTGGCAGTGTCTCAGAGCAGGAAAGGCAAGGTTAGAATTTATTGAGAACTGGAAGTTTGGTTTAAGGTGGGTCTTTCCACGGGAGCAGCTTGATTGGAAGATTTTTGAGGCAAGGAATGCAAAGAATGTGATGGTACAAATTACTGACATTTTCCCTTGAAAAGTTGATGGGTCTGTCTCTCCGGAAGTTTATCATGAACAATCAAGCCACTTGCCTGGACAAGGGTCTCATAAAATAGTAAAGTTATGTTAATAGTGATATTAAATTGTTGAGGGGGGTTGGGTAGGTAGGTAGTTTCAGTGTTCAGTTTCCAAGTTTCCTGTGGGGATAAAAGATTTTGGTTCCCACTATTCTAGAAATTCTTCACAGAAGGAGCCTTCTATTACCAGTACCTAGTAAGTACCTGGCACTCAATAAATGTTGGATGAATGAATAAAAGAATGGATTAGTCCTGGGTTTGTCTACAGTCCCATAAAATTCCTCAGTGATCCCATAGGAATCAGAGACAACCAAGTATGTTCTCACAACATTTGAATTCCCTAGATGTGAAACAAAGCCACTGGGGAGGATTCTGGTGGTCACCGGGAAATTAAGTTGCTGTAGTGTTTATCATACAATCTGAGTCTGAGAGGGGGGTGAAGCCCCCTCGGCAAATAACAATTTGGAGGGTCCCCAAATTCCAGCCAACCAGACAACCAAAGCCTGTGACAGGGTTATTGTCTGTCTCAGCTGAAGCCTGCACAGGGAGATCAACAGGCGGAGCGGATGCCCTCTTCCCAAAAGTGCTGCATCCTGCCATGCGAGCACACATTCATTATCAGCATCAGCCGCGGGGGGAGTCAGAGGGAAAATCTTGAATTTGACTGGATGCAAATTTGCAATGACTGAGAAACCCACTAAAACTGTAAGTAATTAAATGAAGTTTCCCCCTTCAGGCTGATATTGGGGCTCAAGATTAAAATTATTTCTAGCTTTAGAAAGATGGAGAAAGTAATATTTTGCATCTCTGTGTCTCATGCCATTTGTACATTGCTACACAGACATATAGGTTTTCCTCCCCAGTAAAAGGATTAGGCTCCAAAATCCCTGTGCCAGGAGAATTCACATCTCTGAAACAAAAAAATTCATTAAGGGAAAAATAAGATGGGACCCCTACAATTATGAAGGAAGCCAAGAGAGTTATGGTATACTTTTTTCTTTCTTGAAAACCCAGCAATGAAGGTAGCATACTAATCTCTTCCCCAGCATTTTCAAAAGTATAACTATATATTTCTTTTGTTTTGTGGCAAATAGTATGCTCCCTCCTTCCCTTCCCCCTCCCTCCCTTTCCAGGCATACTGTGCTCCGCATAAAAGTTAAATGCCTTTCTGGGTGGATGAATGACTCCTTGACTCTTGCCTCCTGGGTCACATGGTGACCCCAAATATATGAAGTAACTTGGGTGGAAAAAGCCCAAGTCAACTTTTATTTAAGCTACTAGACATACCAAGGAGTTGCTACTCAGGCCTTCCTTCTACCCACGCACAGAATTTCAGCGCTGCTAGAACACATGCACCTCTCCTCCCTCGAGCCGATAGCATGCAGTCCTAACTTTGCCTCAGCCACCTTAATTTCTCCCAACACTGCATTTTAAAAATTCTCTCCTGCTCTGCCACCTGTTTTACCTCTTTTTTGCTTTTCCAAATTCCCAACACCTCGCACCCTCTTTTTCAAATCATCCCCAACAGGTGTGCATCTAATCAAAGTAAGATTCTCCTGATTGTGGAAAAGAGTACATAAGTTAATCCACATACGCACAATTTCATGAAAGGAAAGTTGCATTTGGTGAGGGCTTTTGCAGAAGCAATTATGTGTGGAAAGTGCTTCAGTAGTGCTGTGGACAAAGTGTTATGGAAGCACTTGAAATAACTTTTAAGCTTGAGCACCAAGCAGCTGGAGTTAAGAGGAATCCGTGTAGTAGAAACCTGTGCCAGGAGAATTCACATTTCTGAAAAAATAAGTGTTTGAGTAAGAAATAAGATTGGAGGACCAAGTTTGTGAGTGAAACTATGAAAGCTATTATAACTAACTTGCAGTAGAAATTGTTTCTATGCCTATGCATCAAGAGATAAGAGGGCCACAATTAGACTAACATACTTTATTTTTGCATCCTTTATTCCACAAATATTATTGATAATCTAATGTGCTGTCACTTTTGTGTTGAGCAAGTGAATGCAAAGGCAAGCAAATAGACACTCACCCTGCACTCAAGATACTTAGTCTAGCTTCTCCACACAATGGATGGCTTACGCTAATAAAAAGTTGTAATTCCCCAGGAGGGTGAAACTATATCATTCTTCAATAGCTATGATTTTAAAACTAAATAATCAAGTCAAAAACAATATCCAAATTTTTGTTTTCATGATAATTTAACATTTCATAAGTTATTCCATAATTTTTTCTTAACACTTTTTGCTATTTTAAATTTTAAAAGTTCAATCCTTAGTATGTGACTTTCTTTCAAAAAGTCTGATATTAGTGAAATATTATTAGATTGACTTCTTGCCACCAATAAAATAAAAAATCATTGCTTCAATGGGAAGGTCACAATCCTCCCATTTCTACAGGATTTACGGTCCTCACATACAACCATGATGTGGAGAAAAACATTTTCAGTCTTTATTGGGATTTGTTCATTCATTGATGCATGCAGGAATGCAGGTATTCATTTCAACAAACATTTGATGAGCAGTTACTATATGCCTAGCACTGAACTGGTCAATGAAGATACTGAGAATAAGGCACAGGCTTTGCCAAATAACTGCTGCTTTTACTACTACTACTAAATAAATAATAGTAATTCATTATCAGTGCTATAATATGTGAACAAATTCCTAGGAAGCATGGAAGAAGGATTAGCCAGTTCTGCCAAGGTAGACTGATCAAGATTTCACAAAGCAGATGTTTGATCTCAAAAAATGCACAGAATTTTTCCCTAAAATTTATCTTCACAATAGTATGAGATATATTCTGAAGCATGGTATTTGCTTGTTGTTAGTCCATTAGATCTGTGTTTCCTTTGACAGAAGCACATGAAATAACATGTTTTACTTAATTTGACTAGCTTATTGTAAAGGCACTTTTTTAAGCACCCAAATTTTTCCTAAAGAATGAGCAGCTTACAGGTATTATTTATTAATTGAACTGTTGTAATCAATGCCTTGCTATGAGTCACTTCTTGATTTCCGCATAAAGTTAATCAAGTCAGATCTTGCAATATCATCTCACGGTGCCAAGAACATCACTGGTGCTTCCTGACAGATGGCATTTAACATTAAGGAACAGTTTAGGCAAATCAAAACATGGGCCTGCCAGAGGGTTAGTTCCCTCTGGAAAACTGACCCTGGGGAATTGACCTTTTCACCCTCACAATATGTTTTCACGAACATGCTGAAAAGTCATCTGCATCTGGTAGGTAGGTAGGTATGGCAGTTTTATATTGTTTATGGGTTCCAAAAATAGATATTGGATTATGTTTGTAAACTGGTTTGTTCCTCTGGGCATATTAGATTATATTGGATTCAGAGGTTTCACTTTTACTTGATTAAATAATGATTAAGGCTTTGATTGGGCCATGTCAAGTCCCCTTGGTGGGTGGGGACTCACAGAGAAACCACACCACAGAGAAGGGAGGTGGGAGTTTTGATATTGGAGCCCCAGGAAGTAAACACAGAGAAGCAGATACGTGAGGAAGGAGAGAAGGCTTCTTCAGACACAGCAGAGACTCCGGGAAGACAGACGAGCCTTTTGCCTGATAGTGTACAGCTGGCCTTGTGGAGAGAGTAGAGCAACTGAGCCTGGAGAGAAATGAGCCCTGGGAAGCCTGAACCCTTGCAGGAGTCGGCAGCCATCTTTCTCCAACACATGGCAACAGACTTTGGTGAGAGAAGTAACTTATGTTGTATGGCCTGGTAACCTTAAGCTTCTACCTCAAATAAATACCCTTTATAAAAACCAACTGATTTCTGGTATTTTGCATCAGCACCCCTTTGCCTGACAAATACAGTAGGTAACCCAAGTGCTCTGGAACAGTGGAGAATGGCCAGGAAGATAGTAAACTCCCAATGAGAATGGCAAAGTGACAAAGTTTTCTTCCCCAAAGCTTGATGGTATCCTCATCCCAGTCAGATGGCATCATTGGCAGTGGGACATAATTGTGGGAACCTAAAGTCCAAGGAAGTTTGCCCCGTGTGGCAGTTTGAAGCTGGGTGGACCCCCCAGAAGATCATATCTTCAGAGATAATCCATTCCTGTGTCTGTAAACCTATTGTAGATGGGACCTTTTGATTAGAGCACTTCAACAGGGCATGACCCAGTGTGGGTCTTAATCCTTTTCTGGAGTCCTTCATAAACAGGGGAATAAAAGCTTCAGTCACGTAAAGCAGCAGGAGAGACAGAGAAACTAAAAGAGGCTGAGATAGCAGTCCCAGAGGTTAGAATCCACAGAGCACAGAGGCACAGAAAGAGGCTCCTAAGAGGCTGAAAGAGACCCAGAGGAGAAGCGAGAAGCAAGCCATATGCCTGATCATCCACTGCTGAGCTCAGGGAGAAAGTGAGTCTAGAAAAAGCAGAGTCCAGCAGAGCCGCCATTATGCCATGCCATGTGCCATGTGCCTGATTACCCACAGCTGCAACTTGGTGATACAGCATCCCTTGATGATGCCTTTGATTTGGACACTTCCATGGGCCTCAGAACTGTAAGATTTTAATCTAACAAATTCCCATTATAAAAGCCAACCCATTTCTGGTATATTGCTCCCAGCAGTTTTTAGCAAACTAAAACACCCCACCAAAGGGCAGCACACTTCTCCACCTTCTTTGCCTGTGCATGGTAAATTGTAGTCTTTAGCAATAGAAGGTCTATTTAACAATAGAAGGCTATTCTTTGCCCCTGCCGTTGCATTTTTTCTATGGATCACCATCACCCTATGTTAACTACACAGACTATCATCTGGTATGTTAAATAAATTCAGATGATCTTTTGATTTACATCATCAGCTTCCAGTGTAGCCACTCCACAAACCCCTCTAAAATATTATGAAGATACACACCCCTCCCAAAAGGGCAAAAATCCTCAACACCAAAAATAAGAATTTATGGGCAACCCAATGCCAAATCTTAGAAAAATACGAATTAAATATAAGTAAAAATATACCTGGATTGAGAAAAACCTACTCAAAATTTATCTTAGCAAAAAAGACCACCTGAAAAAAGGAAGAAAATGAATCATACCTTTCTCACATTTTGCACCATTATTGTGAGAGTGACCCAGTGTAAGTCAGAGTTCAAACCAAAACAATAAAAACACAAAATGGAGCCACCATTTCTCCACCAAGCTGCTCTCTTGGGTCATGAGAATGCTGTTTCTATAACATATAGCCTTGTACCCTACAAGCTCTCTTAATCTTTTTTCATGAAAGCCACTCACAGGAAATAATTGGGAAGGAATCAAAGGGGAAATGTCAATGCACACTGTACCTTAGAAATTCTGGTCCTCAGAAGTAAAGGGTTATATACACAGTAAAAGAATCTGAAAACAGTATAAGCTGAAAATAACTTTTTTGTTTCCTCCCATCACCTGGCCACATCTAATTGCAAAGGATGCTGAAAAATGAAGTCTAACTAAGGATGAAGAGTAAAGGGACTTGGTAATCAGCTAACAGTCACTGCCCCAAGTTCAGCTCTACTAGATTAATTCTGGGCATATATTGGCATTTTCGCAGTTGCTGGCACATCACTTTGCCCTCCTGCTATAGATCTACAAAAGGAATTTGTCCTTTGTTCAAGACTATGTTGAATGGAACTGGCATGTTGACCACCTGAGGTGGTTGGTATCAAGTTTAAAATGTTAGAGCAGTGTTCTCAACCCAGTCAGACCCAGAGCCCTCTTTTATGATAAATAGTCTGTACATTTATTACCTGAAATTAAATTCATATATAAGCTATCTACACAAATAATTTTCCAAAAAAAAATAATAATATGCCTTAACTATAATATAAATTGAAGAGGAAGCTAATTTATAATAAATATGTATTTCTATATGAAAAGCTCAAGTATCATAACAAGAAGCCATATGAAGTAGTCAGATGTTTGTGTCTATAGATAGAATCAGCATGAATGTTACAACTACAAATGGAGTTGAGTACAGGTGTGCTGCATTGGCAACTCAAATACCACAAAGAGCTTTGCCATTGGTGATTTTCTGAAATGGAGAGCAACATTTGGTAGAGTTCCTAACAAAACAAATTATAATCTTCCCTCAATTTACAATGTAGCTGCTTTCCTAGAAATTTCAGTGTATATTAAAATCTGTGGGGGAAAAAAGCCACTTTGTGTTTATATGTAAAATGGAATTAGTTTTTTTTTATATCCAAATAACTATAAGTAGAACTTTCACCTCTTTCACTATCTGGCAGGAGATTTGAAAGTCTTTGGGGATGCAGAAGTGCACTTCATTTTTTGAGACTGTCCTGCACACTGTAGGATATCTGAAATCGCTAACCCTCATATCCTCAATGTTAGTAATGCCACAGACATTATAACTGGCAATGATAAACCCAAATACTTCAAAAATGCCCCCAGGGTGTGGAGCCTGTTTAGAACCACTAAGAAGGCAAGACTGGTTAGCGTACAGGATGCAGAAAGGAACTTGGTAGGAAATGAGTCAGAGTGGTAGGTAGGAGTCATGACATTTTTTAGTTTGTTGTGTGTTTTTGTTGTGTATTATGGAAACCACCAGAGGATTTTAAGAAGGAAGCAACATGGTTTGATGTATGATTTTAAGAGTTAACTCTGTTTATTTTGTATGGAATGAAATGTAAGGGTACTAGAGTAAAAGAATAGATAGACCAATAAGGAAGCTTTTGCAGGTATATTGGGGACAGACAATGATGCCTTGTACTAGGGTGGTAGAGAAGGATTTGGGGGAAACTGGAGAATTCAAAACTTTTTCTGAGGGGGAACTAAGAGAAGTTGATGATGGATTCAGATGTGGGAGGTGAGGGAAACAGAAATCAAGAATGGCTCATAGGTTTTTGTATGAACAACTAGGAAAATGGTAGACACTTTCTTGGATGGAAAAGTTTGGAGGATTAACAGTTTTTGGTTAACAATCAAGAATTCTGTTTTTTACATGTTAAGATGCCTGCTAGGTATACAAGTAGGAGTACCACATACTCAGTTTTATACATGGTCTGGAACTCAGTGAACTAGTCAAAATAATTGAATAAGTTAGGGAGAATATATAAATGGATAAAACACAACCACAGGTGTATTAGCCAAAGTGGTGCTGATGTAAAATACCAGAAATCGGTTGGGTTTTATAAAGGGTGTTTATTTGGGGTAGAAGCTTACAGTTAGCAGGCCATAAAGCATAAGTTACTTCCCTCACCAAAGTCTATTGCCATGTGTTGGAGCAAGATGGCTGCCGACATCTGCCAGGGTTCAGGCCTCCTGGGTTCCTCTCTTCCTGGGGCTCATTTCTCTCTGAGCTCAGCTCCTCTGTTTTCTCCACAAGGTCAGCTGTAGACTAGGAGGCTCTCTAGACTTTGTCTCTGTCCACAAGGCCAGCTGTAGGCTATCAGATGAATGGCTCTGTCTCTCTCCCTGGGGCTTCTGCAGTGTCTAAGGAGCAGTCTCTATTCCTCTGGGTTCTTCTCCTGTGTGTTCACTTCCCAGGCTTCAGCTCAAAACGCAGCATCAAAACTCCAACTCTGTCCTTTGCCATGTCTTTTATCTGTAAGTCCCCACTCCTTTATCTGTGAGTCCCCAACACCCTACTAATGTGGCCTAATCAAAGTCCTAATCATAATTTAATCAATTAAAGGTGATACCACTGATAGACCAGTTTACAAACATAATCCAATATCTATTTTTGGAATTCATAAACAACACCAAACTGCTATAACAAGTGGCACAGGAAAATGAGCAAGAGACTGATAAGGAGTAACCAGAGAGATAGAAGAATGTGATGTCACTAAAATCAAAAGAAGGAAAAATTATTTAAGAAGGAGGCACATCTTTGTTGAATCATACTGCAAGGTTGAGTAAGATGTTGGTAAAGAAGTGGTCACTGGTTTATGTATATACGGTAACTGATGAGTTTCACAAGTGCAGTTCCAGAGTGATGACGAGGACTGGAACATTTTTGGATTGGTTTAAGGAGAAAATGGGAGATTAGAAAAATAGAAACTGCAACTATGTACAACTCTTTCAAAAAGTTTTGATGTGAACCAGTGAAGGTAAATGTAACCGTTGGGGAATTTGTAATTATGAATTCCAAAAATATAATTGGATCATGCCTGTAATCTAATCTGTTAATCTGTGCATGATTGAATTATGATTAGGGCGTTGACTGGGCCGTGTCAGTCAGTAGGGCATTGAGCCCCACCCCCTGGTGGGTGGGGAATTGAATATAAAAGGCAAGGCAAAGAACAGAGTTGA
>JAQZBX010023653.1:0-30686 GCA_029593785.1 Cabassous unicinctus
AACCTGAGTTTTGTACCCTTTATGTTGACATTTTGGACAATATTGGAGGAGCTGTTTTCTCTGTTAACAAATCGTATCAGTGAAAAATCACTCCATTAATCAGCAGCAAACCCTAAGGCTTAATAGGAACACCTGTTTTCCAGGTGTCTGACATCTCGATAAGTCCCCAACATTTACTAAATGAGATAGGATTTCTCCAAATAAGAGATGGAGACTGTGTATGAACAAATATAAATTTAATTAAAACAATAACATTTTGCATATGAAATATAGAATCTTATAGTAAGAACAGACTTTGCATATTATACAAAACTTTAAATAGCAATGTTTAACAAAAAGCTATGGAAGAGCTTGAATAAAAAAATAACCTATGAAACATTTATATTAGTATTTATAGTGTAATTAATATGTGTTTATATATTATAACCTTAGTATTAATTTAAAAAGTGGAATTCAGGATTGCATTTTTAAAAAAGTAATATATATTTTAAATTTATTTTACAAAGAATCAAACACATGCTCTCTCCATAAGATTCCAAATCTTAATGTGTAAGATTACCATGCACCAATTCATATAACAATAATACTTTTGCAACCTCATTATCTCTATCCCAGGAGATATGTCATTAAAAAGTAATAGATATGCCTTCCTTAGCTTCTGTGAGGTATAATATGCCTTCCTAAGCTTCTGTGAGGTATAATTCTATTCTGCACTTCCATTGTTTTCTGATAAAAGCTCAAAAACTTTATTTAATAGTTTAGCTGTTTTTGCAATTGTCACTTTCAGTGTTTGATGATCCTAAAGCCCAACCTTTGCCAGCAACTACAGTGTACATGTTAAAGTCCGGCAATTAGCTTAATTTCTTCTTTTTCTGGGTGTGGAGCCTGCTTTGTCCCATACAACACAAGCAGCTGAGAGGCATGGATTTCTCACTTATGCATCAGTGGAAAGGATTCTTCTCCTAAGTGATCAACTCCATGGTTGTAATGTTCCCCCATATAACGTCTTCTAGCAACATCTTCAATAACTTGAAGGTTATGGCCTAAATTCATGCCTAGCATTGGTCAATCTTAGTGTTTCCCAATAGGTATGGTCAGTGCCTATACTTAGAGATATTTTTCTTTGGTTACAAAATTTCGGCTTACAGAACTACACTGACTACATTCCATAACTACTGATATCCAAAAGAAATACAATTTGGATCCATGTCACCACTTGGCAATAAAATAATTTAAGTTAAGTCATTGAAAAATGCATTGTTCCTTTACTATTCAAAAGTGATAATGGTTTCATAGTCTTCAGAGCAAACTTCAAGACTGTACACAGACAAAGCACAGGTCAGAATGATGCTCCACTAGCAGGTAGTGAATGTTTCTGTTCAAGGACCACTTCAACTATTGAAAAGGGTCCTTTGGCATAGAGCCTGGCATCTGCAGTAAACAGGAGCTTGCTCACTGTCTTTTGAGAAAGAATGCAACGAAACTAGAATAGAAAATATACATAAAGAAAGCACAAACACAGTGAGGCAAATGTCTTCTTTTTTCTTTAGTTAAAGAATCTCAGTCCCAGCAGTTTTAGCTAGAATTGATATCTGTTAATGGAAGTACAGAGTGAGTGGACAACAGCTACTGATGCAACCAATGCCAGAAAAACATGTAGGGAAGAGCAGGAGAGGCTCTATTTGCTGCCTGCAATTTCAGTGTATACATGATAATTTAAATTTATTTAAACAAATTAAATTATCATGGTTTTCATTTTATCTTTAAAATTGGAAATATTATTTAAATGCATTATTATAACTTCATTAATAATTACAATAAGTGTATATCTATCACTTTCTCTTTGGCAAATTGTGTGTTACATATTCAGAGATACAAAGTAAATAAATAAATTGATTCCATAAAAATAAAATATATAAAATGTCCCTTATACTTCATGTATAATTTGAAGGATTTCTCATGGTGCATTATGAAAGAGAATATTAACATTGCTTCATCATTCAAACACAAAACTTCCAAACCAGTATCTATGTGTAATTCACATCAAAATATTTTGAAATGAGTTTGTTATGAATAATTAAATATTATATGGATGTGTAGATGAATAAATAAATGAATAAATATATTAATGGAAAAATTTGTTTCTATTTCTTCAAGTCTTTGCAGGAGAGGCAAAACTTATTTGTTTTTACACTTGGATGGATAAAAGCATCTGTGCAATAATCTAGCTATCCCAAGAGAAATTTACTTTTATGGCTATCCTTCTGCCACCTGACATTCTGCAGGTTAAAAAAATAGTCTCAGTTTTATAGTCTCTATTTACCTGTACAGAGCATTTGGCATGAAGTCATATTCCTTTTAAATGAATATTACATTTGCAAATGCAGAGTGCTGGCTTTCTTTCCTTTTTAATTTAAAATAATTGTACTATGAATTTAAGATGGGACAAATGTACATGCTAAAGGGATCACATGCACAATTCCTTTTAAAAAAAATCAATTCTTATCCATTTGCTTTTCTTCAACATAGCTGCCATTTTGCATATATCCTCTATGTTGAATATTGCACAAATATTAAATTCATAAGATAGACATTATCAAAAATTTTATAGGTAATAAAATTGAGGGTCAAAGATGTTTTAAAGTTCCTCCATAACTACATAGCAAATAAGTAGCATAGTCATAATACAAATCATATCTTCTCCTGAAGTACTAAAATTTTAACTTTGGTAAGCTGCCACATTTTAGCTACCTACAGTTGATAGGTAACTGTGAAATAATAAAAGATTTTCACTCTGTGTTCATTATAGAAATGAAAGCCTGTTTCATTTCTATAATATGATAGAAGTAGTCTGATATAGACTTTAATGAGGAAAAATATAAGTAATTTTAAGATCACTGTTTCATAATAAAACTGGCATAATTAGGATACAGCTACTTATCAAAATTGAAGTAACAATTATATCCAGATTAATCATACACTGTTATTAGAAAAATTTCATTAAATCATTTGGTAAACAAAACATGACAAAAAAGCCAACAAAAGTAACAAACAAAAACAAAATGACTTCTTGAACCATTCTGAAGGATCCTGAAATAAAATGAGTGAAAAGACAGAATGCTTTAATCTTGAGGGCAGGAGGTTAGTATGAAAATGACATCTGCCTTGCCTTGCAGTTAGCAGAGATTCTCTATACAATATGTGATTAAATTTTCACAAAAAGGGAACCATGAAACAAGAATGTGAAGTATATTATCATTGAGAAATAAAGAGTGCAAATATCAGCAAGTCTGTAAAAGTAAATTCTGAGGTTTCAAAGCAGCAGGGAAAGTAGACAGTTTAACCAAGTTCAAAATAATACATTTTGCCTTCAATTTTGAAAGGAAACATTATAAAGGAATTGTGTTTGAGCAAAACATCCGTTAACAATCCAAACATCAAGCGATGTCTTTCTAATTGACCTTATTAAAGGTATGATTATATTCAGAGTTTATGGCCAAATATTTCACACAAAAGCAAGAATTCAGCATAATTCATTCAGTGACCTTGATATTTTTAATTAATAAATTCTGTTTCACACAAGCAATATTTATTTATCAAGAATTGTATGTAAATTTGTTGAACAGAGGAACCAGAATGTTAATGTAAATTCAAGGAGGACCTGTAGAAGCATGAAAAATGTCCATGAAATTTAGTGGATAACACTGAAATCAGTGTACGCGGAGCGAGAATGAATTGTCAATAGAAATAGATGGTTCCATTCACCCTAAGATAGCCAAAAAAGGGGGGGAAAGATTAGTGAACATATGTAGGAATTACTTTTATTGAAATTCTTAATTTATTAGGGCAAAATATCCTAGAATAATTTATATGGATAAATTTATAAAATAGTATGGTGACAATGAGAAGAGACTGGAGCAAAATAGATATTTTACCTTTCTAGCTGGGCTTAAATACAGATCAAAATAAATAATACTGAATTGAAATTATCACATGCTGTCAAGCAAGGTCTTAAATTGTGACAATATGTAAAATGGTTTTGAACAGTCATCATGCTACATCAAATACTCAATATGTAGGAGATCAGTGGAGAGATGTTTCAGTTTTGTAACATCAGGATTTAATAGCGAACTAATATTTGGGGACTTGTGGAGCCTACAGTATTCAGAAGGCTGGGATGTAGATATAATAGTGAATTTTCAGCCTGGATGAAGAGCATAGATGGATGTGGTGGGAAAAAGGGAAGCTGCATATGATCAGGAGTTCTGATGGAAGAAACGTGCCTTGTGGCAATGCGCTACCTGAGCAGACAAACCGGACTTTGAATGTCAGCTCTTCCACTTACATAGTCATAGCTTAAAACTTGTTCGTGACTTTTCAGGGAACCACTGTCTTTTCTTTTAGTTGTGTATGGTATTTAACAATTTGCACAGTTTCAATGAGAATTACAGTAAATAATTATAGGAATGATGCAAATTACATAGAAAATTACAAACAAAAAAACAAGTGGCATTAATATAATTCTTTTAATTGATTAATTTATCTAGATTATGGAACAAACAAAATGATGCCAGAAAGAATCTGGAAACTCTTAAAACTGAAAAAGTATGTTGAGGAATCAAATGTCAAAATAAAAAATAAATATATCATAATAGTGGGTAGGATGTGAAAAAGATAATCAGCAGAGAGAGGTATTCTTAAAGATTAATTTCCAAATAAAATCATAGGAATGGATTTCATATAAAAATAATTTTCCACTTGGTAGACAAGGAATCGATTAAGATTCTTAGTATAATTTTGAGCGGCTTTGAATATATTGTAGCTCATTTCTCTACTCAGATTTTCTGGTCATGATATAATCATAAGCACTAGCATTTGTAGAATATCACTAATGAGACAGAGACGCATAGATATTACGTATATTAAATCTACTAATCATCCAAGAAAATCCTTGATATCAAATGTAACTATTTTTTGACTAGCAAGAAAAAAAATACATGTAAACATAAGAATGAGCTCTTAAAGATCAAATTTCCCTCCACCAGAAAAAGGTTTCATAAGTAGGGAGATTAAAGGAACGCAAGGAAATATTATGTTATATCCTAATAACCAATACATAGAAGAGAGAACGAAATTGTATAAAGATGTAAAAATAAATTTAATTATGCTAATTTCATCCACATGTTGATTCTCCATGGTTTTTAGGGATTATTTGTCTGTCTCTTCATGGCCAAGTCAAATTGCCCCAAGATTCCCAAATCTATCAGTGTGGCTGAATTCTTGCTTGTGAAAATGGCTGATACATGGGACCCCAGATTCTTGTATGTCATACTATTACTACAGATGTCATTAGCAACTCTGAAACTTCCCATGGTTACAGTAACCACCTGGATCTGAAGCTACACATGCCTGTGTATTTCTGTCTTATGAATCTGTTTATCTTGGACACGTGCTACATTTCTGTTGGAAAACTCAAGGAATTTGTCATCTTCCTCATCGACAACAAGGTGATCTCTACAGTAGGATGTGCAGCTCAGATTTTTCTCATGTTTTTGTTTGCTACTGCAGAGATGCTATTCCTCACCAACAGGGCCAGTGAATGCTGTGTGGCCATCTACCAGGGCCTCTACTGTGCTGTGGCCATGAAACCTCAAGCCTGTGTCCAGATGACTCTGGGCATATTAAATGGCCTGGCCCACTCAGAATTCCACACTGATAACACAGTTCTGCTGCACGTCTCTTGATCCAAAATATTCTGTCTACAAACTTTTTTTTTATTTCATAAACTATTCAGTAAAATAATACTATGGTACGTCATATACAACTATGCCTGTATATATTATTTATGTTTGTAATTACAGAAAAGGATTGTGTAGCTACTTAAATGCAAATATTATTGAATATAATGACTACACAATACATTTAAATGAGGCTTTTAATTTTTATTCCTCACAATCAATTAATATCTCATTTTTATACAATTCAATTCAGAGACCAATTCTCCAATAAAAATAGCCATCGTTACCATTAATCTTTATTAGGTTCTTGTTGAAATATTCATTTAATTAAGATACCATAACGGTTTTATAGAATAATTATATAGAATCAGAATATATAAAGCAAAATTAGGAGAACTGAAAGGAGAAATGGAGAATCACTCTCATAATTATAAACTTTTTAAAATATAGCTTCAACAACTTAAAGTGCAAACAGGTAAAAATGTGGATAGGTGATTTTGAGCAATACAGTTTACCAACTAGACCTATATTATATTTATAAAACAGTATACCACACAGCACAGATAATGCATCATTTTCAAATATATATTGGACTTTTTCTAAATAGACCATATAATTAGGAGGTGAGGGAATCTCTACAAAGTAAAAAAAAATAATAATAATGAAACTGTACTGAGTATTATCTTTGATTTCAGGAGTCAAAAAATTGAGGGTAAGTATCAAAATCTCCAACTATTATTATCCATATGTCTATTTCTCTTGACAGTTTTACCTGTTTCACTTCATGTATTTAGTAGGTCTGTTTTTTGAACCATATATGTTTGGGATTTTTTACTTTATTTTAATGAATTGGGCTGCTTATCACTCTGAATTGACTTTTCATATCCCTGTTAAACTTTTCCTCTGAAATGTAATTTTAATGATATTCATTAAGTAATTTAACCAATTCAGTTTTCTTTCAGGTAGTGTTAACATTATATATCCTTATATCTTTACTTTTAAACTATTTGTATATACTTAAAACTTATTTTTGAACACTACTACATACCAACAACAGTTGATTCTTGTGTTAAAATTCTATCAGAATTTTGTCATTTTAATTATTTTTAAACTATCTGATTGTAATTATTGATATGTTTAATTTTAATAATGCTCTGTTGCTATTTCTCATTTTTTGAATTCTATCTGTGCCTTTGTTTCTCTTTACTAATTTTTATTTAGGTTAACTAAATATATTTTATATTATCATTAGCTTGTTAAGTATAATTCTATTTTCTAATATTGCTTGTTACTTTAGGTACTATTTCACACATGTTCAACTCATTGAAGGCTACTATCATTTGGTATTTTCTCAGTGTAAAAGAATCTAACAAAAGTAAATTTCTATTTATGACAGCAAAACTTTTAGGCTATTTTTGTATGTGTTTCACTGTTAGATATTTAAAAACCCCACAGTACAGCACTATATTGTTATCATTTTCTTTAAATATTAATTTTCTATTACAGAACTATTATAAAAAGAAAAATCATCATGTATTTAGGCACATATATAGCATCTTATATGGCCTTAATTATTTTGTGTACATCCAAATTGTCAACCCATATTGTTGTCCTTCTTAAAGATTTCCTTTAGTATTTCTTGTAATGTCAGCCTGATGGTGAATTCTCTCACATTTTTCATGTCTAATAGTCTTTATTTTATCTTTGTTTTTAAAATTTATTTTTATGGTACATATAATTTTTTGCTGTATTTTATTTTCTTTCAGCTATTTGTTTGTTGTGCCACTGTCTTTTCTCTTATATTGTTTAAACTGAGAATTCTGGTTCCATTTTTATGTTTGTTTATCTGAACAAAATTCTTCCCCCATGCTGCTTTTATAATTTTCTCTTTATTACTGATTTTCAGCAATTTTATTTAATGAACGTTGGTGAGTTCTCTACAAATTTCCTGTGCTTCTAATTTGTTAAGCTTCTTGACGATGTGACTTTATAGTTTTTAATAAAAAACTTTAAAAAAAATTTCAAATATTGTAATTTCAAATGTATTTTCTACTCACACACATTTTTCTCTTTCAGATAAAATGATTACATAACTGCTTTCAGTAGAAGACATTCCCTAGCTTACTAATTGTCTTTTCATTTTTTAAAATCCTTTTTTCTTTCAGAGTTTTTTATTTTTTTATTTTTTTAATTCTAAGTCTTCAAGTTCACTAATCATTTCTTTTGAGATATCAGATCAATCACTGATCCCAATTCACATAATTTTCATCTCACATAATACAAAATTCTAATATTTTTCTGTGTTCCATTTGTGTTTTTATATCCTACATGCTCTTTACAATGTTTTAAATATATGGAACATATTGATATACACTCTTGTAATTTACTTACCTCCTAATGGTAGCCTCTGCCTTACTTTGGATTCAGTTTTTATTGACTAGATTTTTCCATCATGTGTTAGATTTTTTCTTACATTTATGTAACTGATATCTGTATTTGCTGAAAATTTTAGAGAAGTCTTCAATAGATCTTCTGCATTATTTTTGTACAGCAAATCCCTCTTTTGTACTCTTGCCTGCAAACTCTAGCCACCTCAGTCTGCAAAGAATCTCAGCATGATCTCTTTACCTCATGGAGCTTGTTGTAGTTGGGCAGTTTGATGTAATTATGAATTCCAAAAATATAATTGGATCATGCTTATAAACTGATCTGTTAATCTGGACATGATTAATTATGTTTAGGGTGTTGACTGGGCCACATCAGTAGGACGTTGAGCCCCACCACTTTGGTGGGTGGGGAATCGAATATAAAGGGCAAGGCAAAGTTGAGGCCATTTTTGAGAAGCAGTTTTGATATTGGAGAGAAGGCCCCAGGAGAAGAGAGGCAAGCCGTTTGCCTGATCGTCTACAGCTGACCTTGTGGAGGAAACAGGAGCTAAGCCTGGAGAGAAATGCAGCCCCAAGAAGAGAGGAAACCAAGAAGCCTGAACCCTGGCAAACGTCGACAGCTGTCATGCTCCAACACATGAATGGACTTTGGTGAGAGAAGAAACTTATGCTTTATGGCCTGGTAACTGTGGACTTCTATCCCAAATAAATACCCTTTATAAAGACCAACCCATTTTTGGTATTTCACATTAGCACCCCTTTGGCTGACTAATACAGAGCTCAGTGATTACAAATGGGTTTCTGTTCTCCATTTTACAGCCTGCAAATTTTCTCACAGTTAGTTGAGACAACCATGGGGCTTTTTTTTTTTCCTGTCTCTCCAGGAACTCTGATCTTAATTGAGTAGTAATTTAAAAAAATGATATAGATACAAATACAGGTAGAGATACAAATAGAGATATAGACAGAGACAGAAATATAGAGATACAGAGATAGAGTTAGAGATAGAGATATAGAAACATACATGTAGTATGGGTTATTTGGTTGTTTCAGGAAGGAGATATGGTAGGTAGGCTCAAACATCGCATCCAAAGAGCCTCATTTTTTAGTATTTATTTCACTCCCTCCTCCTTATCAAGGTTTGGAATTAGTTGCTTGTGACAAACAGAATACGAAATAAGTGATAGGATGACACTTCTGATATTAGGTAATACAAAGTCTCTGGTTTCTTTCTTGGTGAGTATGCCATGCTTTTTCTCTCACTCTATTCACTCACTTGCCCTAAGGGAAGCCAGCTACCATGTTGTAGGCAGTTCTATTGGAGAGGTCTACATGGAAAGTGACTTAGGACCTTACAGAAACCACGTGAATGAGGTCAGAAGCATATTCCACATCCCACCCCAGGTGTGACTGTCAGCAGTGGCTGACAGGTTGACTGCAACCTCATGGGGGAGTGTGTGAAAAAGGCACTGAGCTGAGCATCTCCTGGCTCCCTGACACCCTAAGAAAATGAGATAATCCAGGTCTGTCATTTAAAGCATCTATGTTTTGGGAAAGTGTCTTATGTAGCAATTTCATTTATTAAAATTCTTGGTAATTGAAAGTGAGTGTATGCCATAACAATGACGACAAGAACAATAAAAACTCCAAGCTATGAAAGTTCCTTTGCAAACATACAGTAGGCTTTGAGGAGAGTATGAGGGAATGTGTACTGGGCCTTGATAAATTGGATAACAGAAGCCATGTGTTGTTTAATAAGGCTGCCATTGAGGGCATGTCTGGAAAGTGAGTACTATCTTATTACAAGCAGAAATAAGGAAGACCCTTGATATATAGCAGCAGACGTTTAGCAACACTTTTAACCTGAATTAACGTGGAAAGCATTGAATGTGCCTTTAGAACTTAGTGGTCTAGCTAAAGAGTGTTGAAGATGTTGCCTGACTTCTTACTTACTTATATATAAAAAGCAAGAGAAGAAAGAAGAATTGAGGGAATATATGTTAAACAAGAAGGAATCATTACTTGAGAGTTTAATAGTTCTTAGCCTTGCTATGGGACAAATGAGAATAAAATTAAGAAATGTCTTCTTAGCAAAGATCCAGACCAGGATAATGCCAGGAAATCTGATCTTCTATAAGAAACTTCAAAGTAAGACAGCCTTCAATTCCCACTGGAAAGCACATCATGAAGTACTGTTAATTAGCACATCAATACAATCCCAAAGGGATTTTCCTTTGTAATTAAAAGGTGTAACCTGTTCTTCAAATAATGGAAAGTGTTCCTGAGAGAGAACACAATCTAAGCATTATTATGGATAATCCATAATCAGACTTTCTTCAAGAAGTAGAGACAGCTTCAACACAAAACTTTCAGATCAAATAATGATATAAAATAGAAATCTTCCAACCGTGATCAATAGAAAAATAAAATCCAGAGGCAGGAAGTTATAGATAATCATACTTTAGGCTGAATTCTTTAGTTTTTATGTTCACAAATATTTCCTATCCTCTCTGTTGGTATAAGATTCTGAATCACTTACAGCCCTTAACTGTGGCATCACGGAGGACCTTATCATCTGTTTTGGTCTTTCTATCCTTATTTTATCCTTGATATTTGTCCAATATCTGGCTACAATTCACAAAAGATTTGGCTAAGTCATTCAAGTTAAATTATATACTTGTACTTATTTTTCATTGGGCATCACCCATTTCTTTTCAATACCAGAAATTTAAGATGAAACAATGGCTTTCCTAAGTAATTTACTTTAATGACTATGTGGCTTTTTAGATGGCAATTGTCAAAAAAGGTAAATGGCTTGAAGACTAAAATGCCTATTATATCACTTAGGAATGAAGTTTTCCTATTTTCACTAAAAGATCATCAATGGACAATTTGTAGGAACTAGTCATTTAATCCAAATTTTCAAAGACAAAAATTTTAGAGAGGTAGTATGCAAATGATGGTAGACATGAAATTTCCCTTACTTCACAATTATTACAGGGAAGGCTGACTAATTAAAGCAAAGTTTTCATTTTTGCTTTAGGTCAGCTTGAAGATCTTCCTACTCTGAATCTCACCACCTGTTAATGCCACTCATTTGTATGCTTGTGATTTGTTGACATGGGGAATGTTACCTTGTATATAAGTTACCACAATTAAACAAAAAGTGAGAGTGACTAAAATGACAATGACATTTAAATGCTTAAGAGTTACCTTCTGAGGGCCTCCTTGTTGCTCATATGTGACCCCTCTCTAAGCCAAACTCAGCATATAAATGCATTATCTTCCCACCACTTCTCCACCACCACCCCTACCCCAGGCATGGGATATGACTCCTGGAATATGAGCCTCCCTGGCACCAAGGGATTATTACCAAGAACCAACTAGCAAAGCACCTGGAAAAAGACTTTTAACATAAGGGGGAAATGGTAAATACAATTGAGTTTTCATGGCTAAGAAATTTCAAAGTGATTCAGGAGATCATTCCAGAGGTTATGCTGATGTAAGTCTCAGCAAGATCTCATTGACTGTCACAGTAAATATTGTCTCAAATAGCACAGCTTCTGAGGGCTCTAGAGACATCTAGACACTATAGGCAAGGCTGACAGCTCAGGAGTTTGACACCCTGCAGTGGGCCTTACCTTAGATTTTATATTCCCCAATTTGAAAAAGTTGGACTAACTTGTGGTTTCCCTATACGTGGCTGTTCTGCCCCTGCTATTTGAACCTACAGTTAGTTCTATACTTGAATGGTGTATGTTCAAGAGACTTAAATCTTTAATTTGTCAATATGCCAGCTGGGCCCTGAATCCCAGCAGAGTTGCAACACCTACTCTCCAGTTCATTGGGCTCACCCAGGACAAATAACAAGGTGATGATAATGGACAACGCCCATTTCAGGGAACAGATAGAGACTGCAACTGCAAGCAAGATAATTCTATCCATCTTCCCCACAGGATCTAAGCCCCCTCTCTTAGAGGCAGAGTTGGCATCACCATCCCAAAATCCACAAGATTGGGGAATGAATAATGGACTAAATTAGACATAATATTTTTCTGCTATAGACTTATTGTTATTTTAGCAATAGAAGAAATGTTATCATTGATGTGGAAGCAGTGGCTACAGAGGGTTCTGAGGAGAGGGGAGGGAAAAAGAAATGTAATACGGGGGCATTTGTGGGCATTGGAATTGTCTTGCCTGACATTGCAATGATGGATATGGGCCATTATATATTTTGTCATAACCCACAAAATTGCACAACACAGAGTGTAAACTATAATGTAAACTATAATCCATGTTAGTGGCAATTCTTCAATATGGGTTCATCAATTGCAACAAATGTACTGCACTAATGAAGGATGCTGTTAATGTAGGAAAATGTGGGAGGGTTGGGAGTGCAGCTTATGGGAATATCTTATATTTTATTGTAACATTTAGGCAATCTAAATTTCTTTAAAATAAATATATAAGTAAAAATAAATGCAGTATGTGATACTGGACTTGATATATTAATCGAAAATGCCCACAAGGGCAAAATTAGGATAATTGAAAAAACATGTGAAATGCAAACAGTTTTTATATTAATTGTAAATCTCTAAAACTTGAAAATTGCACTTAATTAATTCATCCAAATAAATATCCTTTTTCTTAGGACATATATATGAAATTATTAAATGGTAAAGGTGCACTATGTATGCAACTTATTCTCAAATGTGTAAAAGGTTTGCTGGATAGATAGATAGATAGATAGATAGATAGATAGATAGATAGATAGATAAAATGAAATAACAAATATGTTAAAATGCTAAATGTTGGTAAATATGGCTATCTAGGATGGGGTGTATTGGAGTTGTTTGTACTATTTTTATATCATGTTTCAAAAATTTTTTCCACATAATCTGGAAATTGCTTCAAAATAAAATGTTAAAAAACACTTGTCTTTATACAATTTGGAAAAAAATTGAAATCATACTATTATCTATAATTTTCTAAACATTCTTAAGGCTTATAATATTTGTTTCTTAAAATATGACATGATTATCTCATTCATAAAGGAAAAGACAGTTTCAATAAATCCATATACTGTAAAATACTATGGTTGTTACTGCATCTTAAGAAAATTAAATAATAATATTTTTCACTCATCAAACTGATTAAAGAATATGATTTTGCTTATCTGACTATTCTATTTCTTGTGTAAGTTTAAGAGATGAAAGCTTTCAGATATTTGAGAAGTATTTTACAAAATTTACCAAAGTTTGAGGTTGTAAAACTTGTAATATTACCCAAAAAATAAACCTTGAGAAGGAGTCTTGATTGTAGACAGGATTTATATAGTATTTGGAGTTGTCGATATTATATACACTGCTTGTTTCTTAAATGTTGCTCTAATCTCTCTACCTGCTGAAACACAAATCATGCATAAAGCAGTTATATACTGCATTATAAATCTTTTATTTTCTGCATTGTAGGAGGAAAAAGGAGGGTACACTAATTTGAATTAGATTGTTACATTTCAAATTTCCTTTACAATGACAATTATAATGAAATGAGTAGTCTGTGATTCCTTAAATAAGATCAAGTGATTTAACTTTGCTTGCTGTAATACTGTTTGATAATAAGGATGCTATACATTATTTCTTGCCCATTCCAGGTGGCACATGTGTGCTGGCTAATATGTACTAAGACCTGTTACTTAATATAAAAATGTAAGAACATGTTAATTGGTTTTGCATGACAGAAATAACCAGCCCTTAGAATATTTTCACATGATTTGGGCTTGTTCAGAAGGAGGTTGTTTCTGGATTACTTTACAAACATTACTTATATTTGTTGATCCTAATATTGCTGATGTCAAGTCTACATTTCACAGATTCCCAAATGCTATCGCAGAGCCAACATTCTCTAGTCTCATCTCTCAGATGATTCTTAACATAAGGTGATGGAATAACTTGAAAAAACACAATGGAGTTCCAGGAAATGCCACCTGAAACAAAGGTAGTGGTATTGACCTGTAAAAATGATAATCTGCCTCTGTGTGGTCATTATCAATTCCAGAAATGCAAAACCAAGAGAAATTTCTTAAGGAAAAAAAATCATCATGCCACAATTGTGTAAAAAAATATTACAACTGACCTATATTTCATCTCAATTTGTTCTAATCAGATGAAGAAGAAAAATACTCAGGAACTTATAATGAAACCAGAAACCAGGACCCTAGATTCTAGCATGACCTATCTGAAAGCTCTTTTCTAATCATCAAGAATAGGACTTGTTCTACCACACTGTAAATGGGTTATTTTTTTCTATTCATCTTATTATTTTCATTTATAACTTCCTACTTTTTTTTTTTAACATTTATTTTATTGAAGAACAAACTTGCTTCCTGAAACTGAGGTTTGTGATATTCTCATGATTTTGCATGAATTGGTCTCTTTTTAATTTTGTTTGTAATTTCAGCATCCCATTGATAACTTGATCTTGAGCATGTGTCAAAATTGTTGTTCATTAATGAGTGTATTAGGTTGAATGTGTCTGAAAAATGTTACATTTTTCAAATCCTAGCAACCAGCACCTGTGAACATTACCTTATTTGCAAGTAGTGTCTATGTGGATGCAATTAAGGACTAGATATGATCATACTGGATTAGGATGGACCATAAGTCCAATGGGAAAGTCCTTATAAGAGACAAAAATGGAGAAGACACAGAGATACAGAGAGGAAAAAGCCATGTATAGACAGAGGCCAATATCTGATGGCAGCCAAAAGCCAAGGAACCCAAAGGACTTCTAGCAGCCACTAGAAGGAAAGACAGAGGCCTTTAAATCACCAGCTCGTGGTAATTGGTTTTGACAGAACAGGCAAACTAATAAAATGATGCAAAAATACATCCCAATTTGGAATATCAAAGTTTATGGAGAATTAATTAATTAACTTGTATATCCAAAATAAGTAAATATTTACACGTATTTTTAGGATACGATACAGTTACAAGTTTATGTTATAGAGTCCAATAAAACTGAAATAAATATAACAGATGATATGGTTTAATATATAGAATAGACACTGAGAGGCCTTATTTTAATAACTGTCAGTTATTAACATTTCACACAGGAAAAAAAAAAAGAAGTACCATTTCAGTGAATAAATAGTAAGAATAGTGACCTGTAGTCCAGCAACAAGGTTTTCTTCCATGAAAATGTTCCAAACAGTTTGGAATTATTAAAATAATTCAAGCATAATTGATTCAAGAGAGGTAAATGGTGCTCTCTCAAAAAATCAGGAAATTTTGTTATCATATAAATCAGGAGAATGAAACTATATAGTTTTCTTAGTTTTATTTTGTGGAGTTATTTATTTAACTTTCCAGATGGTTTGCAAAATTAGTTTGAATGTATTAGATATATATATATCATTTCTTGTGGATTTCATTTTTGTAATTTCTAATTACTTTAATTACTTTGAGTACTATGTTGTTTTTATATTTACTGCACTTTTCATTCAATAAAATCAGATAATATGGTCTATCAATTATCACCATATTTTATTTGTTACGGTTTCCTTTGAGACATTACAGTTGTTGCTAATTATTTGATTAATCATAAATATGTCTAATCTAAGATGATTCTCAATAAATATGGTTAATTGTAGCTATTTATTAAAATATACAATTACTAAAAATCCTAATACATTTTAGGAAGGAGAAATGGAAAGTGTAATGAAAAATGCAAAATAATTATTTTATCTGATTGATTTTTCAGGTTTCAAAAGTTATTTTTTAATAAGGTAAAATGTAAGACCTTACTTGAATCATCTCCTCTTCACCTCATTGGTAATGATTGGTAAAGGGATTCCCACCATAGGTTTATGGGAATCAAAGAACACAGGACATCTGACAGAAGACAGGAGAGATTTACAGATGTTTATTAGTCATACATACTCACAGTCTGTGACTGTAGGACACCACACACCACACAGGAATATAAAGGGGTGACACTAGGAACAGAGCGAAGCACTGGTTGCTAGAGGAGGTAGGCATTTTAGAAACAAAAGTATGGGAGGTCTTTGGTTTCTGTAAGAGGGTGCTTGCCTTGATTACATAATTCTGTGGACTGGCAGGGAAATGAGCTCCCCCTACTCAGAGAAAGAAAGCAATGTACTTTGTCCTTGATGTAAGTAAAGTTGTGTTTTATGGACATTATCTGCTGGAGAAAAGAAGTGGGGAAAGTTGCAGTTAGACCCTCTGGAGCCTTCCCAATTTTGCCACATGACAAGACATCATATAATAGTGAAACTTATTGAGTCTCAAACAACAAAAAGGGAAGGAGTTGATATTATATAAATTTGAATCTTACTTTTTAGAATTGGAATAAACCTGAAATATATCTTTATAATTTTTGTGAATAAACTTCTCTTAACATTAATCTCCTCACTGCTTCCTTTGCTTGTTTATTTTTAAGACTATAGATAATAGGATTCAGTAATGGAGGAACTATGGTATATAATATAGAAAGGATCATGAATTGTTTCTGCGGTAACTGAAGGTTTTAGGTTCACAAAGATGCCAGAGCTTAGGAAAACAGACACCACAAGTATGTGAGGGACACATGTGGAAAAAGCTTTTCCTTGCTCTCTGCTGGTTGGAAACTTAAGTGCAGTTGAAAATATATAAAAATAAGACATTGCAATTAAGAAAAAGCAGCCACCACCAAACACCATGGCACAGACAAGATTTGTGATCTGATTGTAGAATGTAGAATGTAGAATGTGTCAGAGCCTGAAAGTTTCAGCAAAGAGTGGATGTCACAGAAGAACTGATGGGTCACGTTGGACTGACAGAAGGGCAGTCGGAATGTGTTGGCAGTATGGAATCCTGAGTAAGCCAGACCACTGAGTATTGACATCCATGTCATGTGTCACAGACCTGATGGCTCATTATTACTGGGTAATAGAGGGGTTGGCAGATGGCCACATAACGGTTCCGAGCCATGAATGTAAGCAACATCACTTCCACATATCCACAGTAAATGACCAAGAAAATCTGAGTTGCACGTCCAGCCACTGATATAGCCCTGTTGTCAGTGGGAAAGTTGACAAAGGCATTGTGGACAGTGACAGAAATGTAGCACACGTCTAAGACAGATTCCTAAGGAAGAAGTACATGGGGGTGTGAAGGTTCTTGTCGATGGTGGTGACAGTGACAATGAGAAGATTCCCTAACACAGTGGCCAAGTACATCAGTAGGAATAACATGGAGTTCAGGAACCTGAGCTCCCACCCATTAGCAAAACCCGCAAGGAGAATCTCAGGCATTATAGTGGAATTGGCCATGTTCTGGAAATTCTCACTGACCTGGGAAAAAAAGGAATAAAGCCATGGAATACAGGAAGGATAGAAATAATTTATAAAATTACTTTAAATGCTTTATTTGAAGGTATTTCCTTCTATAATATACAATTTTTCTTTTTTATGTGTAGGAAAAGTCCATTATTAATGATTGTGAAATAAAACCAGCTTAGATATTAGGTATGAAAAATACTTAATTGGAAAGTTCCAAATGGAAAAAGGAGGTGAAATTGTAAATAAAAGAAATAACAGATAGAAATGGAAGTCCCATAGATAGCTATTAAGGGAATTTTGAATATTCCAAAATGCCAGAAATATTCAAAGGGCCTGTTCAAAGTGATTTCCACTCTGAGCAAGTCTTTCATGAGAGTAAGGGGGTTACATTTCTCATATTGTGTTTTTTATTATTTCAAAAAGCAAATGTATAATATATCTCTCCAAAACTTAACAAAATGTAAATGTGTTGCAGAATAAAAAAAATTAATTAATTTTAAATTATACTTACACATGATAAAGATAATGTTATTTATAAAATCTTTAAGAAACACTGAGCAAACAATGTTATTTTGAAATTCTAAATGAATTTCCAAAAGTTGCACCTTCATAGTTTCATATCATAAAACTCATGAAACATACACATTTTTATAATTAAAAATGTATATATATTTACTTAAAATATTCCTTTAGTAAAATTATTAAAGAAATTGATAAAAATGGTAGAGTCAGGTCACAAAGATGAGATTCAGCTTTCCTTTTTCTTTTAATGAATTTCCTCAGTTTCAGCATCACAAGAAACGTTCAATCATGAGACAGGTTGACTGCAGTAAACAGGATTCTGTTCAAAAATAACATAATTTTCTAAATTTGCATGGGGGTACAAAATGTACCTTTTATTGTTACTAAGATATATTTTTATTTTTATGCATAAGGAATAAACACAGGTATAAAATTAAATTAAGATGACTATATTCTAGAATTTTAGAGAGATCTGATTAAAGTGCGGTAGTCAATTATTTAATAAATTTGATAATATGATTTCAGAAACTACAGAAATACTTATTAGATTGATGAATTTATCTTAAATAAAAATCACTAATATTTCACTAAGGAGTTATTATATGGATACCAATCTATCCATTTAAAGTACATTTTGAGTCTGTTTACATCCAATCTCAACATAATGCCTAAGCCACTGTTTTTGAAAAAAAAAACACCATAATCCAGGATTGTAAATTTAACTGGGATATTTGTATTCTTAACTATTAGTACTTGGATTTTATATACCAGAAGTCTATGTTTTATGTTTAATTATATCCCATAAATATGAATATATCATGAAATATTAAGCTGTGTTCAGTAAATACAAACACTGTATTTTCATTCCATAACCAAAAACTACCATAGAAGTCTAAACTTGAGTTTTCTGGTGATTGCCAAATATAGTTGAAAAAGTTCAAAAAAGGAAAATATAAAATTAGTATTCTATTTTGAATTATAATTTTTTCATCTACTTGACATAATTGAACATCATTTATCATTTAAATGATGTGATAACTCTATAAATTTAATATTTTCTTTTTTTTAATTCAAATATATTGGAAACATTAAAAAGAATAGATCCTAAGCAAAATAAACAATTTTTGGTCTTGCTTTGTTTTTATACATTTGGGCATGAGTTCAGTAGACTCAATAATATTACCATGTGGCATTTGAAATTACAGCAATACCAAATTAAAGAGTTCTCTGTTCCTGCTTTTTTATTTTTGAATAGACTATTAATTTACTTATTAATTGGATGAGATTATCCTTTGTAAGAAAAAATAAGTTGAGCTATTGCAGTGATACTGTATATAGAGTTTAAATTTGAATCCCATGTCCACTTTGAAAACAAAAAGCTAAATTAAAACAGAGTGTAGATACATCATTGTATGAAGTAGAACAAAGGATAGAAAGAAGACTTTTAAAATAACAGTAACTAGAATATACTCACTCTTGAAGATTGCATGCTTCAACCTAGGAGAGGGAACAGTGGTTTCTCTAGTAATGTCATCCAAATCAAGGTCTGAAAGATGATATAACCAATTTTTTTCATGCAAACAGGACTTGAGAAGGTCTTCTAATGAAAAATGTACCATTTTTATGTTGTGTAGCCAGTTCAATCATTTCTACTTATATAAAATTGTGGGCTTGTCCAGCAAAGCCTCTGGGAACACAGTCCTTACTAGTCAGTGTGATAGCTCCTTGCCCAAGGATAATTCATGAAGATAATGAATTCTAGGAAGCAAATGAATAGGGCCCAATTAAAATACAAGAGTGGACACAATGGTTGAGCAAGTAAAAATGTTGCTTGTGAATGTGTGTAAATGAATATTACATTAATGAACTACTAAATTTAGGGAACATAAAATAATCTTCATTCAGCAGATACATAGGGATATTCTGTTAGATCTCAGAAGTGATATCTTGTATTCTACGAAACCCAGATATCTTCTTCCTGCTCTGCTCTAGGCAAATAAGGTGATCCTTCAGATCTCAAGACCTGAGGCTTAGTGATGTCAGTGAATGAGACAAGAACAAAGTCATGGAGAAATGTGTAGACTATTTTACAACTCAGAACTTTCTGACTCCAACACTCACATTCCTATTGCAACTGCCTTAATGATAGCCTCTATTTTACTTAATATTTAGAGTATCACTACAACTTTTGCCAAACAACAACTGCCAGAATTGTAGAGGATTAGATATACTATCAACATTACTTCAAGATTTTAACATACTGCTCTAAAAATCAAGTAGTTCAAGTTGTAAAAATAAATTATGTGCTTTATTTCTTATGATTAAATCTATCATTATTTCATTTTCCTATTAATTGTATTTGGCAATATTCTTGGCTTCATTTTTGAAGAAGTTTGGACCACAGAAGGGTTACAACTCTGGCAGGGGAGGATAATTGGTGTGGGGTGTCAGTAATGGGGGATACATGGGAGGAACTTCACCTGAGCATACATATAAGGTATATAATAGTGTTCAAATGTTCATGGGGCATTATCACAGTGGGTAGAGTTTCACACAATAACTGAAAGAGTATTGTATTTCCATCCTGGGTAGCTCTGCCACATTCTCTAATGGAACAGCAACAATTCCTGAGTACAGGGGCAATGACTAGTGAATATCAAGGGCCCATTGATGGGCCCTTGATATTGATGACTATGCTTGTGAGCCTTTGCTCTTGAAATTGCAACTTAGCCTAGTATTGTAGGGTGCCTAAAAGTTACCTCCTGAAGGCCTCCATGTTGTTCAAAAGTGTCCTCTCTCTAAGCCAAAGTCAGCATATAAATGCATTACCTTCCACCCAGCATGGGACATGACTCCTGGGAATGAGCTACTCTGGCACTGAGGGATTACTACCAAGCATCAACTAGAAATACAACTGGAAAATGGCATTGAATTAAAGAGGGAAAACGTAAAGACAAATGTGTTTATATGGCTTAAAAGTGAGTTGGGAGGTCACCCCAGAGGTAACGCTTATGCACATCTCAGCAGGATTGTATAGACTGCCAAACTAGATGTTCCCCCAGATAGTAGGGCTCCTGAGGGCTATGGAGACACCCAGGTCCTATGGTCATGGCAGATAGCTCCAGAGTTTGGTGCCTTGCCAGTTTGCTCTACTTTGGAGTTTGTGTTCCCAAGTATGACAGATTTGGACTCAGTTGTGCCTTCTCTACAAATGCCTCTTCTGTCCCTTCTATTTTTACCTACATTTAGTGCTGGAGTTGGTAGGTGTATGCTCAAAAGACTTGCATTTTTAGGCTGTCTATATGCCAGCTGGGCCCTGAGTTTTAGCAAAGTTTCAACACCTACTCTCCAGATCATTGGACTCACCGAGGACAACTAACAAGGAGGTGAGGATGGACAACCACCATACCAAGGAACAGAGAGAGTCTACAAATGCAAGCAAGAGAATTCCATCCATCAATCATATGGGATCAAAGCCCCTTCCCAATTAGACATGGAGTGGGCAGTACCATCCCAGAATCCTCGGGTTGGGGAATAAATATGGACTAGAGTGACTGACTGGTATTCTACTACATTTATTGTGATTCTAGCAATGGAAGAAATTATATCATTGATGTGGAGATGTTGGCCACTGGAGGTGCTGAAATCAGGGAGAAGGAAAAAGAGGTGTAATATGGGGACACTTTGGGGACTTAGAATTGTCCTGAATGACATTGCAATGACAGATACAGGCCATTATACATCCTGCCATAAGCTATGGAGTTGAGTGGGAGAGAGTGTAAACTACAATGTAAATTATAATCCATGCTTAGTGGCAATGCTCCAAAATGTGTTCATCAATTGCAATAAAAGTGCCACACTAATGAAAGAAGTCATTAATGTGGGGAAAAGAGGGAGGTGTGGGAAGTGGGGCATATGAGAATCCCTTATATTTTTTTACTTAACACTTTATATAATCTGAGTATCTTTAAAAAAATAAAAAATATATTTAAAAATTTATAAGTTTTGGTTATAAGTACTTGATGCATTTAATATATACATAGAGTCATTAATGGAAATTCAATATTGAAGAAACATACTCAATGTCTGTTTTGTAAATGTACTACCCCTTATTCTCGAAAGATGTATATACAATCTTGCATGTCAATTTATCTAACTTTCTCTCTCTCTCCATCTATCAGGCATATAACTATTTATCTATTTATCTATTTATCTGCCATTTTCCCTCTAGCTTATTAAATATACTCTTGGACCTTGTTGGAGGACTTATTTATTTATTTATTTTTTTGCCTACGTAATCTAGTTCAGATAGCAGATTCTTAGAACAAGGCTTTAAAATCGCTATTATTGATTTTTTCCTCTTTTTTTCCCTACAATTGCATCATCAGTTGGGCATTTGTTAAATCTTAAGAAAAAAAAATAAGTATAAAGTATAAAAGTTGAGACAAATATATTACAAGGAAACAGTAACTAACAAGATGTTGGCATGAAAATAAGATTATGTTAGAAATTGGGCTTGAAGAATTTGATGAGAGACAAATAATAAATGATATTGAAAAAAGTGTAAATCTATGAATAAGAAATAGCAATTAAACAAGTTCAGACATATAAGCATCAAGAGCAGAGCCCTCAAAAAATGACAGAATTGAAGGGTCAAATAGATTATTCTGCAGCACTCATTGGCAACTTCAAAAACTCACTTTCATTAATGGAAGAAAACCCACAGTAGAAATGTTCAATAATAAAATATAAGACCTGAACAACACTAAAACCAAATAGAACTAAGAGGCATATATAAAACACTTAAACCACAAACAGCATAATGCTATTTTGAATGAGTTAATTTTGCTTTTAAATTTGGGTCCAGGTCCAGGTCCTGTGTACTATGGGAATCTGATGCCATAATTCATGAGAAAAGGTAGTTTGCTAGGCACAGATCCCAGAGAAAGAGAGGAATGCCATGAGGTATAGACAGGAAGGACAATCAGCACAAGTGTCTCAACAGCAAGTGCAGTGCACACAAGCATTATGAAAGGGACCCATGGGCTTGCACTTTTACTGTGGTGCAAGAGTAGAGTTTAGTAGACTTATTGCAGCAGTCAAAGATTGGTTAGTTTATAGCAAATACATGCAAAACTGGAGAGACAATGGGGCCTTCAAGGATGGTGGTGAAGATTAGCTCTTTATTTGAGAATAACTGTGTTTTTGGTGAAATATGTGGGTGCTGAAGCTGGTGGCTACAGATGTGAGTTTTGTATCTGAGGATGTTTATGCCTCAGGGCTGGAAAGCTCTTCATTAATTAAACTTAAGTTCAGTGTTGAGGCATGTAGCTTAACCAAAGTAAGGTGGATGCTGAGGCACCACTCAAATATCTTTGATGGGTATAAACATAAGCATTGCTCACAAGTTCACATAGAACACTCCCAAAGATAATGCATAAGGCCAAATAATACATCTCACATTGGATAATAAAACAAAATCATATACAGTGCTCCCTTTGACTAGAAATAAGAAATTAGAATGAAATTAAAAATAAAGAAAAGAAGACAAAGTTGAAAATTCAAAACATTTGGAAATTAAAGAATGGGACAAAAATTAAAATTGAAATTAAAAATATTTTGAGATAGAAAACAGAAACCCTATTTGCTAATACATATAGTATTCATTTAAAGCAATGTTTAGAGGGAAATTCACAGTTCTAAAATGCCTAAATTAAAGAGCAGATAAACTGAAAATGTGTCAGAATGAAGGGAATAAAAAAGATCAAAACAGAGATAAATGAGAAATAATATATTTAAATAGAGAATTAACATAACCAAAAGCTTTTTTTCTTTGATAAAATCAACAATATCGACAAATATGGATGAGACTAGCCAAAAAAAATCTTATATTGTTGAAATTGAGAATAACAATATGGGTATTACTACCTACATTACAAAAATACAAAGAAACATCAGAAAATAGGATGAACAATTGTGTGCTTATAAATTAGATAATTTACATAAAAGCAACAAAGTTCTAGAAACAGCAAAATGAAAAAACAAACTCAAGAAGAGATAGAAAACCTGAATAGATGTATAACAAGTAAATAGATTGACTCAATAATCAAAACAACTCAAAGAAAGGAACACCAAGGACCACTGAGCTTCACCATTGTATTCTAAAAAACATATAAAGAAGAATTGGTACCAATTCTTCTCAAACTTTTACCAAAAAATAGAAGATGAGTGAAAATCCTGATTATATTAATGCCCAGATATCAAAGCCATGGACAGACAATACACAGAAAGAAATCTACACATCAATGTCCCTGATGAATATATATGCAAAATTATTCAATGGAGAATGAGCAGACTTCAGTAACATATTAAAATAATTATATATCTTAATGACGTGAGGTTTATTCCAGGTATGTAATGTTCTTTTAACATATCATGATCATTCAATGTAATATATTACATTAATAGAATAAGGAAAAAACCATTTGACCATCTCAATTGATGCAAAAATAGCATTTGATAAAATCTAACAATATTTATGAAAATAACAACAAACTGGGAATAGAAAGATACTTTTTCAATCTGATAAAGGACATTTATGAAAAACCCACAGCTATCCTAACACTTAATGTTGAAAGATAATAGATTTCCCACTAATATGAAGAAAAAAATAAAGACATGTTCTTTCATCACTGTTATTCAACATTTACTGTAATTCTATGCAGTGAAATTAGGCAAAAATAAATAAATAAAATACATTCAAATAGAAAAGAAAGGAGTAATACAATTTATATTCAGAAACATCATTATCATATGTAAAAAGTTTTAAAAAATTTAGAGCTAATAATTGCAGAGATTTTCAGGATCCAAATACAAAAATCAGTTGTATGAACAAAAAGAAAAGTATAATAAGGAATCAATTTCATTTACAATAACATCAATAAAAATAAAACAACTAGAAATAAATTTAACCAAGGTGATGCAACACTTGTACAGTGATAACTTTATAACATTGTTGAAAGATTCTTTGATATTGGATCAGAAAACTTAATAATGTTAAGAAGGCAATACTACTATAAGTAATCTACAGGGTCAAATCAAACCCTTTCAAAATCCTTAGGGCATTTTTCTAGAAATATACATTATTTTCCTATAATTCATACAGATTTGTAAGTGATTCAGAAAAGCCAAAACAATTTTGAAAATAAAGAAAAAGTTTGAGGGCTTACAATTCCATATTTAAAACTACAGTTGTGAGGGAGGCCTCACCAAGTGCAGGGGTTTGTGGGATGGGCAGCTTATGAGGCAGGCCTTGCTGGACATGGTGGGAGCAGATGGGTGCAGGTGGATGCTGTGTGAAGTGAGATAACAATACTCAGACTCTGGAGTTCAGGGAACCACAGTACAAGATCCCAGAAGGATCAAGATTGGGAGACTGAGAGGTGACCACAGAGGAACTGTGAGTCAATTGCTCCAGACTAGTGTCTGGTACCATACCCCACCCTTGAGACAAGCAACCTCTGTACAGGCAGGGGCCAGAGAAGCCTTCTTCCCTGGAAATAGAAATTCAGGTTCAAGGGCCAAGTGAGATTTCTCAAAGGAGAGTTTGGATCTCTGATTCCCTGATGAAAGAAGTTTCAGCAGGAAAGGTTAGGTTTCCTTCCAGCTATTGTTACCAACACTTCCCCCACCTATGATAGGGGTGAAGCCTGTGTAGGGGAAATTTTAAAAAAAGGCTTTCTAGAGTCTTTCCATACACTCTTCTCAGGGTCCTTTGGAATTGGTCTGAGCACACTTTGTGGGTCGTTAGTTAAATACATTAAATGTTAAAGGATTAAACCCCCTAATCAAGAAATAAACTTTGGCAGAAGGGATAAAAGGATCCCTCTATATACTGTTTACTAGAGCCTCCTCTTAGATCCAAGAGTACAAATAGGTTGAAAGTAAAAGTTTGGAGAAAGATATTCCATGCAAACAGTAAAGAAAAAAGAGCTGGGGTAGCTATATTAATATTGAACAAAATTGACTTTAAATATAAAACTGTTATAAGAGGCAAAGAAGGACACTATATATTAATAAAAGGGGCATTGTACCAAGAAGGCAAAGAAATGTAAATATTTATGCACCTAACCATGGTGCTCCAAAATACATAAGGTAAACACTGGAAAAACTGAGGTGAGAAAGAGAAATCTCTAAAATAATAGTGGGAGATTTCAATACACAACTCTCAGCAATAGATAGAAGATCTAGACAAAAGATCAAGAAAGAAAGATCTTGAAAAATGTGATAAACTAGACATAACAGACAAATAGAGAACCTTGTCCTCCAAAACAGCAGGTTATACCTTCTTTTTGAGTGTTCATGAAACACTCTACAGGATAGACTGCATTAGGTCATAGAATATGTCTAATTGAATTTAGAAATATAGAAATTATACAAAGCATTTCCTCTGATCGCAGTGGAATGAAACTGAAAATCTACAATGGACAGGGAACTGGAAAATTATATATATATATATATATATATGTTGAAAGTTCAACAAAGCATTCAAACAATCAGTGGGTAAAAGAATAAATTGCATGAAAATCAGTAAATATCTTGAAATGAATGAAAATTAAAACATGACATATATAAACTTATGGGATGCAACAAAGGCAATGGGAGAAGGAAATATATAGCCAAAAATACTCACATTAAAAAAGAAAAAAGAAAAGAGCTAAAATCAAAGACTTAATGACACACCTGGGTGAATTAGAAATAGATCAGTGAAAAAATCCAACCATAAGCAGAAGAAAAGAAATGACAAAGATTAGAGAAATAAACCAAATTGAGAACAATAAAGTAAAAAAATAGAGGGAAGCAACAAAACCAAAAGCTGATTCTTTGAGAAGATTAATAAAACTGACAAACCTTACCTAGACTAAATATGGAAAAACAAAAGAGATACAGATAAATAAAATCAGAAAAGGGAGATGGCACATCAATATTGAGCCCACAGAAATAAAATTTAAAAAAAAAATTATGAGAGGATATTATGAACAACTCTATGCCAACAAATTAAACAATTTAGATAAAATGGACAAATTCCTAGAAACACACGAACAACTTAAACTGACACTAGAAGAAATAGAAGACTTCAACAAACAAATCACAAGTAAAGAGATTGAATCAGCCTTCAAAATACTAAAAGAGAAAAGCCTAAGACCAGATGGCATCACAAGAAATTTCTACCAACCATTTCAAGAACTAGTATCAATCCTGCTCACTCTGCCAAAAAATTGTAGAAGGGAACATTGCCTAATCCATTGTAAGAAGCCAAAATCACCCTAATACCAAAGCCAGAAAAAGATGCAACAAGAAAAGGAAATTAGAGACCAATTTCTCCAATGAATTTAGATGCAAAAATCCTTAACAATATATTTGCATATCAATCCCAAACATACATTAATTGAATTATCCTCCATGATCAGGTGGGTTTTACCTTGCAAGTCTGGCTTAACACAAGAAAATCAATTAATGTAATACACACTTAACAAATTGAAGGGGAAAAATCTCATGACCATTTCTATCAATGCAGAAAAGGCATTCAACAAAATTCAGCATATTTTCTTGATAACAACACTTTAAAATAGGAATCAAAGGAAATATCCTCAATATGATAAAGAACACATATGAAAAGCTGACAGCTAGCATCATACTTAGTGCTGAAAGACTGAAAGTTTTCTCTTTAAGATCCAGAACAAGAAAAAGAATTTCAGTGTCACCACACTTTTTCAACTATGTTTTAGAAGTTCATCCTAGAGCAATTAGGTGAGAAAAATAAGTAAAAAGCATCAAAATGGGAAAGGAAGGAAGAACAAAAACTTTCACTATTTTCAGAGTGCATGATTTAAATAGGAAGAATTCTGAAAAATATACAAAAAGCTACTAGAGCTAATAATTGAGTTCAGCAATGTGGCAAGATATACGGTCAAGAGGAAAATGCAGTAGTGTTTCTATACACTAATAATGAGCAATCTGAGGAGAAAATCAAGAAAAAAAAATTCCGTTTACAATAGCAACTAATAGAATCAAATATCTAGGAATATGGAGTGGATGTGGCTCAAGAGGTTGAGTGTCTGCTTCCCACATGGGAAGCCCTGGATTCAGTTCCCAGTGCCTCCTAAAAAACAAACAACAACAACAAGAAATAAAAAAAAACAAATGAAAAAATACAACTCAGGGGAACCAATGCGGCTCAGTGGTTGAGTGCCAGCTTCCTACATACAAGTTCCCAGGTTCAATCCCCAGCCCCAGGACTTCAAAAAAAAAAAATTCAAGGAATAAATTTAATTAAAGATGTAAAGGACTTGTACAGAAAACTCCAAAGCTTTGCTAATAGAAAAATAAATAAATGGAAAGATATTCATGTTCATAGATTGGAATACTAAATACCATTAGGGTATCAATATTCATAAATTGATGTACAGATGCAACACAATCCTAATAAAAATTCCAACTGTTTTTTTTTTGCAGAAATGGAAGAGCCAATTATGAGATTATTTGGAAGGGTAAGCAGTCCCAAATAGCTAAAAACATATAGAGAAAAAAAAAGTTAGAGAACTCATGCTAACTGGTTTTAAAGCACATTGAAAAGCTACATTGGTCAAAGGAGTGTGGTATTGTCACAACAATGGATATACTGACCAATGGACTTAAATTGAGAGTTTAGAAATAGAACTTCAGAACTATGGGCAACAGATATTTGATGCAGCTGCAAGTCCCCTCAACTGGGACAGAATCATTTCTTCAACAAATGGTGCTAGAATAATTGGATATCCAAATCCAAGAGAATGATAGAGGACCCCTCTCTCACACCCTATACAAAAAGTGACTCAAGTTACTTCCCTCATCAAAGTCTATTGCCACATGTTGGGGCAAGATGGCTGCCAGTGTCTGTGAGGGTTCAGGCTTCTTCGGTTCCTCTTTTCCCAGGGCTCTGTTTCCCTCTGGGCTCATTTTTTGTGCTCTCTCCACAAGGACAGCTGTAGACTATCAGGTGAACAGATCTGTCTCTATCACGAGGGTTTCTGCCATATCTAAGGAGCCATCTCTATTCCTCTGTATTCTTCTCCTGTGTGTTCAATTCCTGGGCTCCAGCTCAAAAACTCCCAACTCTGTTCTTGCCATGTTGTCAATGCCTTGTTGATGTGTCCAAATCAAATTCCTAACCATAATTTAATCAATTAAAAGTGATACTTAATATTCAGAATGCCCAAATCTCAACGAAACTAAATTTTTTAAAAAAGCATTCTAGGAGACAGAAAAGTATGGCCCAGTCACAGGAAAATATAATTCAATGGAAAATATTTCAAAAGAAAGGCAGTTTCTGCAATTATTAATCAAAGAAATTAAGACAACTCTCATAAATAGGATTAATGAATTAAAGGAAAACATGAAAAAAGAATGAAAGGAAATCAGGAAAATAATAAATGAATAAAATATAAATTTAAGTAATTAGATAGAAATTGTAAAGAGGAACCAAATGAAAATTTTGGAACACCAAAATCTAATACCTGAACTGAAATATTAAAAGAATTAGTGAACACAAAATCAAAGTAATTTAAATTATCTAATTTGAGTAACAGAAAGAAGAATGAACAAAAAAAATGAGGAAAGCCTTAGGAATTATGGGATACATCAATTCTATAGAATTCTACAAGAGAAGAGAGACATAAAAGGCTAGCATTATAATTGAAGAAATAATGTCAGAAAACTTGCAAAATCTGTTGAAAAAATGCGTATACAAATCCCAGAAGCTCAATGAATGCCAAGCAGGTTGAACCCAAGTAGATCTAATCGAAACCCATCATGATCAAACTGTCCAGTGCTAAGGACAAAGACAGAATCTTAAAAACAGCAAGAGTGAAGTGATATGTCACATACAAAGGAACATTAATGAGATTAATATCTGATTTCTCGGTTGAAATCATGGAAGCCAGATGGCCATGGGAGGATATATGCAAGGTGATGAAATAAAAAACAAACAATATATTATATTATTATAATAGTATAATAGATATATTATTCTAGAATAAAAAACAAAAAAGTTACCCTTGAATAATATACCTAGAAAAAGTGTCCTTCAAAACTGAGGGAAATTAAGAAATTAAAAAAAAAAAAATTGAGTGAATTATTATAACTAGGACTGCCTTAAAAGATATGCTAAAGGGAGTTCTCCACTTTGAAAAGAAGAATACTAGAGAATAACTTGTTGCTGGATGAAGAAATAAAGATCTCTGGTGTACATAAATACATGGGAAAATATGTATGTGAATATTATTTCATTTGTCAATGGTTATGTCTGTTACTTCTCAAAAGCCTGAAAATCAAAGTACATAAATAAAACAAACATAAATCTTTGTCATTGGGTGCAGAATGCATGAAAATGTAATTTATGACACTATCAAACCAAATGGGAGGGATGGAGAGCTATAGGTACTATGTATTTATATGCTATTGAAGTCAAGTTGGAATCACTATAAAGTAAATGCTGATAGATTTTCTATGCTAAATGTAATACCCATGGTATTAATAAAATATCTCTAAAAATCTACACAAAGGAAAGGAGAAGTGATGCAAAATGACTCATTATAAAAGGTCATCTAAACAAAAAGAAAGTTAATAATGGTGGAAAGGAGAGAAAATATATATTAGTTA
>JAQZBX010023654.1:0-30688 GCA_029593785.1 Cabassous unicinctus
TTTTTTTTTTTTTTTTTTAAGTCCAAATCATCTGAGTCATCTTAACATTGGCCTTTATTTCCTGTCAATCCCAGCTCTGGGTATGATGCTTGTGTTATGACATTAAATTGGACTCCTCCATGGATGAGGGGGCAAATCATAATGACTATATCCCTATTTTTGTGTATTAGGATTATAATCAGCTATTTATCCCACAAATATTCATCTTTGACTATTACTTATTGACAGAAGGTATAGACTTAGAAGTAACTTAAGCCAGTGGTTCTCAAACATGAATGTGCATCAGAATCACCTGGAGAGCTTGCTGAAACACTTATTGTGGCTAACCACCCTGAGTTTCTGAGTCAGACCGCATTTCTGACACATTCCCAGGTGTTGCTGGTGGTGATGGCTCGAAGACCACATTTTACAAACCCCTGCTCTAAAGGAAGCCTGCTCTGATTCCTTGGTCATGGAGTAACTGACCAGAAAGAAAATAGAAAGGGACTCAACAGCACCATCCTCTTCCTAAATAAAAAGTCTTAGGAAGGCTCTACTCTTTTGACACTAAAGACACCCTGCTGAGCAGACTCTACCTCGTATTAGGGTGTTCAAAACTTTGGACTAAACTTTTCCAGCAATTTCTTTACTCATGGGCTTCTTATTAAAAGAAAAAAAGGAGAGAAAAAGAAAAGATAAAAATATAAATATAACGTGTCTATTTCACTTCTGACTAGTAATTTTGAGTAAAGATTTAGAAAAGGAAGCATTTGGCCTGTTGGCCAAAATTGGGCTGGCTCATGATCTGATCACTTTCATCAGTGCAGAAGATCTGGAATCAAATCTGTCCAGTTGACTCTTTGCCATAGAACACATCAGCGCTTTGAGCTCACTGACTTCACTGCACAGTCTAACTTCACATTTCATTAAATTACAAACTGTGATTCGATATGACTGAGGGAATGAGGCTTAATGTGTTCGCTTGGTACATGGTAAAAGGCACAAATCGCTGGCAACCACGATTCAGCTACACAGCGTTTAGTCCACCATCCTAGCCAGATTCTATTTTACTTTTTGAAACCTCATTTTGCTCTTCTTTAAATTCTGAGATAGCAGTTTTATTGCTTTAGAAACATCATGAAGTTCCAACTCTGATATTTGTTAGAACCATTTACAAGCAGAAAAACAATTAAGTATTCTTCCTTTTTCAGTCTTTTTTTCTTTTATCTTTATCAAATAGCTTGATAGTTAAGGACATGGTCTTAGGAAACTGACCACCGGCGTTCAAATTCTGGCCTTGCCAGATTTTAGCTGTGTGACTTGGGCAAGTCAATTTCCTCTGGGGCAAGCCTTATTTTACTCAGCTGTAAACTTTTCTCATTGGATTAAATGAATTACTACGCAAAGTATTTATAAAAATATCTGAAATATAGTATTACTTAGCACACCTTAGTGCTTATTAAACATTAATTAATTCCTTTGATGGTTTGGTAGCTGTCTCTGGGACAATCCTAATTAGGGGCCTGATGGTCCCTGAATAAATGCAACCCTGATTCCTAAGTAAGTTGAAACCTATAGTCTTTAAATATAATCGGGCTGACACAACTCAGTTATAATATAGGAGCTTGAATTTGAACACCAAAGTTATTTTTGCTAGAATGTAAAAATGGGAAATCTTTAAGAAACATTGAAAAATAATTTGTGGGTTACTTAGGCCTCAACAGCTTAGCCCGTGGACAGCTGACATGAGTGGCAGCCCACAGATTGCCGCTTGCTGGGACCTGCCTGCCCATGGAATTGCTATTCCTGCCTGGACAGGCTACAAAAAGACTTCCTTCTTTGGGGCCCTGTAAGCTGACAACAGAGCTCCACCTCACCCCGTTGCAAGGCCAGCAGCCCCACACATCACCTGTTAAGTCTTTCTGGCTGAAGTTTCACCCATGCAGAGTAAAGAAGGACCCAGGAACCAGAATCCAGTGTTATTAAACTGATATATCCTTTAATGTATTCACTCAGATAAATATTAAATATCTAGTCCTTAGCCACTGTGTTAGACCTTAGGTTCAACAGGTAGTAAGTGATGGGTGGTTTTTCAAAGATAAAGTCCCTAATGAAAAAAGAACTTTCAATTTAGAAAAGAGGATAAGAATTTTCCATAATTATGTCCTATTCTCTACTTTTTTCATAAGAAAATCTTTTTCTTATGAAAAAGCAAACTCAAAGCCTACTTGTATATAAAGTTTCATATTACACAATCCATTTTTATTTTGTATATAGAATTTGTTGTAGCATATCTTCATCCTTTTATCAAATGAAAAATGTATCTCGTTTTCATTTTCATTTGTATTCTTTGATACCAGTGAGGTTGAATATTTTACTGTCCTTGTGTAATTCTTTTGTATTGGCATGTTCTTTTTTTCAGTTAAAAAAATAACACTGTTGTATATTACTTGTCACAAGTCTGTTCTTTTTGTTTTCTCTATGCCTTTCAGTGATGCTAACTATGTTGTTTCACATAAAAAAATTTATTTTTTACATTGACCAGTTTATTATTTTTCCCTTTGTGACTTCTGCCTTTGATATCAGGCTTATAAAAATTTCTCTCCACCAATATAGTATTATTTAGAGAATTGTTTGTTATTTTCCTCATTGCTCTCTTTCAGGGTCTCCATTTTCAGCTAGTAACCACTTTCTGACCATTTAGGAGCAACCTCACTCTTTTTCCTCCCCCTTCAGCTGGTCTTAAAGACCCTCATGCAGTCATAGGTGTGAGCTGAGGGAGAGAAGCCAGGGCAATGGTGGTTGATGACGTGGAAGTCTGCACCACTGGCTTGTTCAGCTTCCTCGTGTCCCTGGTCTTGCTCATTTCTGATTCACTTCCATCTTACGATGGATTGATACTAAGATTGTCTGACCTTTGGCTTGGCAGTCAGACAGACCAACTCATGATGGACAGCTGTGGTATCTTTTGTCAGAAGCTTCATCTCTTCTAGGATCCAATAGCAAGCCAGGACTGTATTTTGAATGGTGTATATGGCTATAGACTGCAGACAGCTTGCCTTGCTCCAGAACCACAAAGGTCTAAATTTTGTTTTCCTATAAGGGCTTGCCATGAATTCCACAGAATGTTTCTTTTTGCCATAGATGCCTCTAGTACCATAGGCCCTGCTGGATTTTATGGTTAAAGGTAGAGGGCTGACTCCATCATGGCCTGTGTTTGCTGCCTTGGATTCCACTCAAAGCTGGCAGCCTTTTTTGTAACTCAGTAAATGGATTAGAGTAGTACTGCCAAGTGTGAAAGAAGCTGTCTCTAGAACCTGTGCTTTCTTCTTAGTGGGTCAAGATGCAATAATCTGTCCTTTACTTTAAGGAATGTTCAAGAATGCCCTGGACTTCTGCTTCAAAACTTCACTGACTTCATAGAGTTTATATCTTCCAAGACCAATGAACACAATGCCATCAATAGAGTGGCCCAGTGTAATATTTTGTAGCGTGCCCAAGTGGTTCTGGTTCCTTCGGACTAAATTATGACAGAGGATAGGAGAATGTAAACATGCTGAGGCAAGATCTAAAATGTCCTTCTTGCTTGAATTGATACTGTTCCTGATCCTCCTTTGATAGGGATGGAAAAGAATGCATTTGCCATAGTATGTTCCTGAGGCCATGTTGATCTGCTTGAGCAGAAACACTACCTTCAGGCATAGCAGCTACAGTTGGAGCTAGTGCTTGGTTGAGTTAGTGGTAGTCCACTGTCAACTGCCAGGATCCATCTGTTTTCTGTAGGAACCAAATTAGTGAATTAAATGGAAATCTGAAGGTGACCACCATCCTGGTTCTTTAAGGGTAAAACTAAGCTCTGCCATTCAATTCAAGATGCAAAAAAATGGTTTTGATTTACTCTCTTGGATAGGGTCTTCTACTTGGCCTTTCCCACTATAGTAGTTATTTCACCACAGGCCAAGGAAGCAATGTGGGTTTTCTGCCAACTGCCAAGCATGTCCATCCAAAATATGCATTTGCTAAATGGGAAAATGACCACCAACTTGACCCACTATAAGCCACCATGGGAAAATGACTCCATTTATTACCTGGCACTCAGATGCCACCAATCTATCCGGGGCTATGATGATGCTTTAGTCTTTTGTTATCAATGTTAACACAGAGCCTGTGCTAAAGAATCCTCAAAACATTTGACTATTCTGCATTCTCCAATATTTATATGCAAGAAAGTGGCTATTGTTCCCTTTTGTTGTTGCTGTTAGTTGTTCTCTTTTGATTTGGGGATTCATTCCTGTACACTCTTGGGGTGGTGCTGTAGGGTCCTTTCTTATGGAAACATGGCTATTTTTCCCATCAATAAGTTCGAATCTAAGACCTAGGCTCAAGTTTGGAAATTGATCTTTGTGAAGCAGACCTATGGGGGTGGAGAATTTAATCTTACTTGGAGCTCTGTTACCCTTATAATTATGGGGGATTGAATCATGTTCCATAAAAAAAGCATGTTCAGGTCCCAACCCCTGGTCCTGTGGGTGTGAACTCATTTGTAAATAGAAACTTTGAAGATGTTCTTAGTTAAGGTGTGCCCAAACTGAAAGAGGGTGGGCCTTAAGTCTTTATAAATAAAGGAAATTGGACACAGAAAGAGAAGGCCATGTGATGCAAACAGCTAGAAGTCAATGGAACCCAGAGGAGAAGAGAAGACATTTGCATTGCTATATGAGGGAAAAGCCAAGAATCCCAAGGTTCACCAGCAGCCAGCCCCAGAAGACCACCGTCTTCAGGGAGTATCACCTTGCTGATGCCTTGATTTTGAACTACTCCTAGCCTCAAAACCATGAGATATTAAATTCCCATTGTTTAAGCCAACAATTGCATGGTATTTGTTTTAGCATTTGGGAAACTGAAACAGCCTGATTCTCATATTTACTGCTCTCCAGTGATTAGAAATGAGTCATTTTATATGATGTCTATAAGACCCTATAATTCTTATGTTGGGAATTAATCTTCTTCAGAATTTTGCTGTATTTCTCTAATACATCAATAATACCAGAACAGCTATCCAACTTCATAATCTTCATGATTACTACCTCCACCATAATTCTCAAGCTCGGCTGAGATATTGCACAGACCAGTGCATTATTTTTAGCTAGTATCCCATCCCAGCTCACCACTGGTATGAGCTTTAACAACTGCCCTGCCATAGCTACCAGGGGCTATCAGTGCTCTATCCACCACCAATGATGAGGTCCTCATTACCAGCTTCAATTTTCCTCCTTCCATACACATTTATCTCTGTATGAACTTATTAAGATACCTGCACATTCTCTGGCATATTTTCACCCACTAGAAATTGGGGCTGGCTCACACTGGCTATGATTTTTTTGTTTGTTTTTTTGTTTTTTAGTTTTCAGGTGGGCACAAAAAAATTAAGAGCAGGTCAAGAAACTAAGGAAACAGATGGCTAAGGAAATGGAGAATTTAGATTCTAGTAACCTTTCAACACTCTACAAAGGTCAGAGGACACGATATGCTGATCACAGGGAGAAAGTGCTATCAAATGCTTGGCAATTTTTCTGTGGATCTGTCATTCAAAATGTTAGCAAGATGTTTCTTTGCCAAGATCTTGACTATTTGAGGGAAAATTGGAATTATGCAATCTCTATAGCTTTAATAACTGTGGGAGAAAAAAAAACCTCTGACATTACATGAATATAGAAACAGTAGGAGTACTACAAATGCATATTTTTGCTAATAAGGAGATGCCTGGATGTAGAACTGAGAAGGGTCATTTATTTTTGTTGCACATACGCACATAAACATGCACACATACATACATGCACATTCTCCAGAAGCAATAGAAAGGTTCGTGGATCAACCAATGACACTCTAAAAACCCCAGGATATGTCTCAAGTCACAAAGTAAAAATAAGAACTATTCTTTTCTAGATAAAATGTGCTCAGCCTCTAAGAACATAGATCTCAATGCCAGGGCACCTTGGCCTTTAAATATTTAAAGAACACTCATGGAAATGAAAACCCTGGGGCAGTAAATTAGGGGGTTGCAAACTGGAATCCCATGAATTAAGTCTGGGCTGTTGATTTCTTTTTTGGACTCCAGTTTCTATTTCATTAAAAACACAAATTTCTAGCTGCTCCTGAAAACCAGAAGCCCAGCAACTCTTGGCTTGTATACCTACATGGAGCACGGACTCATCACTTCTTTATAGCCCTCTCCTAGGTGCCACCCCCTCTGCAAGCCATTTAGGGATTTGAATTCTTAAACATAGGGGGAAAATATCAAAATAGCCAATGAAGCAATTAGTAAATGAAGGTCACAAGAAGCAAAGGATGACTTATGTTGCTGTTTAGCTAACTCTAAAGATGTGACCAAGAAAAATAAACTAAATATAAACCTTGTTGCACAAGGTCTCTTATGTAAAGCAGCTAACTTGACCAATCATCCGTACACATAGTTAATAAATGAGACAATATGTCCAGAAAAATGAGTCATTTAGACACTCATGTTGTAGAAACTGTCACTTAATGATAGAAATAAGTTGTACAACAAGCAAAAGCCACCATAATTAGCATTTTGTTCTAACTAAAGAAAATAAGACAGTCAAAACACTTATAAATGATTATAAATGTTTCTTTGAGTTGTGAGATTATTATTAACCACAAAAACTAAAAGAACAGTCACTTGGTAATTGTACCAGGTGCATTCCTTTTAACTTAGAATCAATTCCAAGAACTATTTGTGACAACCAGCATAATTAGCATATAACTATAGAGCTGTACTTGAGGTGTACACAGGAAACCCTAAGGTCTGTTGGACTGTGGAGACTTCAAAGAACCCACAGGGGTATAACATTCAACATAGTTGCTTTGGAAGGCCTGAGTACAGTTAAGCCACTGGCATTGTATGTTACAAGGGTGGCATCAGGTTCTTGGCAAGCGGGACTAGAATGAAGGAAGCAATTGCCTCATGACATTTACCATACCATATGGCAGGTGGAGATTTTTCAGAGTGCTGTCCAACATCATCTCAGCACAGGAACTCTTCTAGCAAGAGTCATTTGATACATGAGGCTTATGAAGGAGTTCAAATTCTCATTGATGATTTATAGCATCCAGAGAAAAAAGCAAGATTACAACCTGAGAGCTTTGCACAGCCAAACAGAGGAAAAAAAGTGCTATAGAGGGTGAGAATGGACTAGAAAGTAGAAGCCCAACAAAATTCATAGAAACAATAGTTGATGGATCACTATTTACTGGGCTCTGAATGAAATGGCTAAAGATGTAAAATACAGGTCAGACTGGTGTTTAAATTATTTCGCTCTATTACTATTGTCACCAAAATAAACATAGTTATAATTTATCAGGCACTTATTATGTGTCAGATGCTGTGCTTTGTGCTTTTGGCTTTTCCTACATTAGGATACTTAATGAACATTTGTTGAATGAAGGGATGAGCTCAATTCTTCCAGTCATCCTGCAAGGGTTACAGATAAGAAGTTAAGCACCTTGCTCAAGCTGCCACTGCTACTAAGTGAAAGAGCTGAAAATCAAATCCAGGACTGCCCCTCTCCAAATTCCATGGCTTTTCCCCTCTGATACTTTAGGCATTAAACCGAGGAAAGAGTAAAGTTACAAGATACCAGTAACCACCCAAAGGGTAATACTGAAGGGGAATAAGAAAGGGAGAAGTGGCTGAGAGAAGCTCAGCAAGGGGACTTTAAAAAATAGCTGGTGACATGAAAGAGATAGGAGGGGAGCAACTTGGACAAATGAAAGCTCAGAAAGGTAGACATGCTAAAATGCTGGACATGGCTTAGGTTCTCCCTGTCTGACCTTGGACATTAAAAATCTGCCTGTGAGGAGGCATGGCCTCTCCTAGCATGCTGGCTTGATATCTCTGCTTGCTACTCTCTCTAGGATGTTCTATTGCTGTGGTTGAGATGCTCATCAGGAATGAATGAGTGGGTATGAAATATGGTTATGGCCCTTGACTCCAATTGCCCATGTGGTTGAGGCTCCCAAAGTCTAGGGGCTGGGTAAGGTGTTCTCTCACTACAAAGTGAGAGGAGTAGTCTAAACACCCAGCACTTTTTAATCTCTGCCCTTTGGACTTGCATAAGTACTCAAATGTGGAAGTTATGAGCTGGTGAGGTAGGGACCCAACTGGCACTATGGCTACAATTCATTACTGTGTACCCCTCACTTAAAGAATTTTGAAGCAGCTGTCCCAACATCAACTCAGCAAATATGTATATTCTACAGGAGTGGTGGCCTTACTTGTCCCTGTGAGTCAGCATTTTGTCTAGTCCCAAGCCAGTGTAGACATGTGAGTTATCACAGTGCAGAACATATGAGTTATCATGTTGAGTAGCTTAGCTATTCAGTTATTTCATACAAAAGTTGATCTGCTATCAGTGTCATCTTTCTTACGTTATCCAGTGTAGGGCAGATGCAAGAAGAATTTGGAACACAGCCAATGGACTTTGGTTTGCTAATCCAGTCAAGTCTCAATTATCCTGACGAATGCGGCAAAAAAAAAGAGTCTGAAATAATGAAAGATAAGTTTCAAGCTGTTTTTCAGCAAAGTGCATTGCCTATAGGAGGGTTATATCAAAGTCACAAAAGGGGTGTATAGCCCTGGATGTAATAGGGGACACTTAGACTGAATTTTGAACTTGCGTTTCCAAGTCAAACTAATGTTAAACACTGAATTACAGCAAAAGCAGATGGCCACAACATCAGAAAACCAAGGAGGAATGCCAAAAAGCCTGACCTGACAGATTGCTGTGGCCATATATATAGGTCAGCTAAGACCTCATGCATGCTTCAGGGTAAGTTCCAATATATATATGTTTATTTGAACAACTAAGCAGAAAATTATAGTACTAAGTTGAATTCTTCATACATAGAAACCATTTTTTTTGTAAAAGCGGTGTTATAATGCTACGGGTAAGGCTGTGTATACCAAGGGTTGTAGGGAAACTGTGTTTTGATTCTAAAATATTAGCAAATAAAAAGACAACATGTTAAAACAATTCTGGATAAAATTCCAACCACTGGAGCATTTCACCTACTTCATCATGGAAATCTGTTTCAATTATTACCAACAAAAAGTGTATTCTATTAGTTAAGTCTGTTTCTAAGGAACATACATTGTTTCCAAATTACTATGGCTTCCCCCAGTCTTGTAAACTACTGTAATTTTTTCCACAAGGGTTATTAAGTAATTTTGTTTGTATAAAGCTGCCCAGAATGTGTCGCTTCCAAACACTATTCTTTTAAATTTTTATTCAGTGTAGTATGTTGAATGATGCCTCATTCTTAGATCAGCTTTATTAGTCCCATTAAATATTGAAATAACAGGGGTGGGGCCAGCGGCAGATGTACAAGAAGATTTCAAGATAATGGCAGTAGAGGTGGATCATTATGGCGTCTCCTAGAAAGGCAATATCATGTGCTGATTTTTGCCTTGACATTGGCTGAAGTGAAACTTGATGGACATCTGTGCTTCTGCAGCCTGTCACTGTGTCTCGCTCATGTCACCACCAATGCCCTCATCTTTCCTCCACCCCTTGAAGAAGCTCAAGCCTTTCCAAGTCCCATTTCAGAACTCTGATACTTAACCCCTTAGATGCCACAGAAAGAACTCCTTTATTGAGGAGAACCCACTGTCATGAGGCTGCAACCATGTCTCTGATTCTGATTCCTTCCCTTTTGCCTGACCTTTCCTTTAGCATACCTTAATTTCTTCTAGCTTGGACTTGCAAAATGAAGTGGGAGTGCTGAGAATCCAATTGGAAGAGACTTCTAGAAGGTTATGTGCAGCTGAATAGGATAATTTTTCCAGTTATTTCCCATTCTATGGTTTTCTAATGGTCAAAGTAGTCAAGTATATGGAAAGTTGGCTACAAGGACAAGAATTACCAGAGTTTGGGAGGTGGGATGGGAAGAAAGATGTTTCTTTGTCCTTCATCGGAGTGCTCATTATATAATGCACAATGAAAAACTGGTATTTAGTTTATCCTTTGCCCTAAGTTCTCAAAATATAGGATTAAAAAAGAAAAAGATAAGGCATAGTCCATTATTATTCCTGAATTGAATTTAGTGGATCAGGACCAGCATTTTTAAATAATGAAATAGGATATATCAGAGTGTGCTAGAACAAGATGCAGAATGCATCAAGACTGCATCAAGATGCTCATATTCACGGGCCTACAGGCTGTAGACAGGTAACATAAATGTGTACTCGAGCCAGAACAAGGCTCTGGGGACTGTGGATAATTGGAGGGTATGTTCCCCATCTAAAGGCATGAACAATTCAATATTTTAAAACCCTATCCATAAAAGAAAACACAAAAATCACTATGTAGGACTAAGAAAACATATTGGCACAAGAGCCTTTTACTTCTTTCAGGCATCTGTTTACACATCATTTCTGCAGGGAAACCCTCCTCAGACTAGGTGAGGGTGCCCTGGTATAAGCTGTTCTTGTACCACATACTTTGTATTGAACCGCTTACCACAACTTTTTCCAATGATCTGTGAGACTATGTGTTTAATGACTGACTATGCACAGCAGCTAGGCCATATCTGCCCAGGTCACTTTTGAGGCCCAGTTCTTCACGTTCATGAGTGAACACTTCAGGATGAATAAATATGAAGGGGTGCAACCCTAATAGTGCATAAAATGAATCGTTATTTTAAAAACCACTTCATTGTTTATCAATTCATCTTGGAAACACATACTGAGCACCTAGTAGGCTCTAAGTACTGCCCTCTTCATTGGCAACAGAAAACAGAGCAAATGACATCCCGACACTTGTTGATTTTACAGTCTAATCATTCAATGCTTTTTATGTTTTATGTTTAGCATTTAAATATTACTGAATAAGATAAAAACAGTGTATTTCTAAAATGAAAAACCATAGTTTCCAAGGCATTTGTAAAATGTGGCATCTAATTTATTTTTATTGTATCTTCACACACGTTGCTGCCATTGTGATTTTACTTTCCATTGACATTCTCTTCTCCACTCTTTGATGGAATCATCAAGAAAGTTAAAGCAACACAACTAGAACCATGGGTGTGCAGTACCTGCTAAATCAAAAGGAAAGAAAGGACAGATTTGGATTTGTGAATATATAAATGCCTTTGTATTAAATGTAATAGAATCTAAATCCCTCTTATATATTAGTAAATGCACTGAGAAGAAGCCAATTAGCATGCTGTTTAATTATGAAATGCAGATATCCTCTAGAATAGGAAAAAAGGTGGAAGTAGAAACGGAAAATGAAAATTTATGGCTTCCAAGAATACTCTGAGCATGACTATTAATGGGACATTAGGGTATTCTACAGGCAAGAAAAGATGAGGGAAAATCACGATCTCTGTGTAAACATTTTTCCCTGGCCTTAGAAAAGAGTATGATTGTAGTAATAAACTTGGATCTTAATCCCAGTTCTTCCCCACATTTTTGTGATCTTGGACAATTTACTCAATTAATCTGAGACTCAATTTCCTCCCTTGCAAAATGCAAATAATAATCTCACTATCTTAAAGTGAGGATTAGAGGTACAATATTTTAAATATACAGTATGCTGCATGGAACATAGTATTCAATAAATGAGAGCTTCAAATATTATTCTTTGATTTCCGTAAGAGTGACATCATTTCAGTTAATTTTAAAGACTAACAAAGCCAATCCAAAAAGGAATTATAAAATATATTTTACTTGGATTTCCTATGAATTCTTTGAATATTTTAAAAAATCATATACAGTATGGAGATATGTACTAGTTTAATAGGGCTATTTGACAATATCTATCAAAAATTGTTTTAAACCACATATAAAGCCTCATTAATTTAAAAGAATAGAAATAATACAATGCAAGTTCTCTGACCACAATGAAATGAAATTACAAATAAAAAAAGAGAAATTTTAGAAATTCACAAATAAATGGAAATTAAAGAACACACTCCTAAATAACCAATGGATCAAAAAGGAAATCAAAAAGGAAATCTAGAAACTACATTGAGAGGAAAGAAAATGAAAACACAACATACAAAAACTCATGGGAATCAGTTAAAGGAACATTTAGAGGGAAATTTATATCTGTAATGCCTATATTAAAATGAAGAAAGATCTCAAATCAATAAAATAGCCATCTACCTTAAGACACTAAAAAAAAAAAGCAAACTAAACCTAAAGCAAGCAGAAGAAGGGAAATAAAGATTAGAGCAGAAATTAATTAAATAGCTAATAAAAAAACAATAGAGAAAATCAATTAATTGAAAAGTTGGTTCTTTGAAAAGATCAACAAAATTAACAAACCATTAGCTAGTTTGACCAAGAAAAAAAAAATCTCAAATTACTAAAACTAAGAATGAAAGAGGCAACATTATCACTGGCCTTACAGAAATTAAAAGGATTATAAGAGAACACTATGAACAACTTGTTGCTTATAAATTAGATAACAAAATGAAGTGGACTTATTCCTAGAAAAACACAAACTACCAAAAATGACTCAAGAAGAAACAGACAATATAAACAGATCTGTAACAACCAAAGAGACTGAATTAGTAATCAAAAACTTTCAAACAAAGAAAAACCCAGGCACAGATGGCTACACTGGTGAATTCTAGCAAATATTTAGAAATTAATTGATAACAATTCTTCCAAATAATAGAATATTTCTCAAGTCACTCTATGATGAAGGTATTACAATGATATCAAAACCAGTCAAAGACATCACAAGAAACAAAAACCATGTTCCAAAAAGTCTTGTAAATATGAATATAAAAACCCTCCAAATATTACTAGCAAACCAAGTCAATCAACATATAAATAGAATTATACATCATGACCAAGTGGATTTTGTCCCAGGAATGCAAGGGTGGTTCAACATCCAGAAATGTAATACAATGTAATACACCATATCAATAAAATAAAGGAAATAATGACATGATCATTTGAATCAATGCAGAAAAAAACATTTAACAAAATCCAAAACCCTTCATGATAAAAGCACTTAACAAACTAGAAATAGAAGGAAATATCCTCAAATTGATAAAGGCCATTTATGAAAAAACCCCAACCCATCTATGAAAAACCTAATATCATACTCAATACTGAAAGACTCAATGCTTGCCCCCTAAAATCAGGAATGACCAGGATGTCTGCTCTCTCCAATTTTATGCAACATTATATTGGATATTAGTTAAGGAAAAGAAATAAAAGTCATCTAGACTGGAAAGAAGGAAGCAAAAATAACTCTATTTGCAGATGACCTAATCTTGAATATAGAAAATCCTTAAGAATACATACACACACATACACACACACACACACAAACACTATTAGAGCTAATAAACAAGTTCAACAAGATTGCAGAATAAAAGATCAATACATAATGAACTGTATTTCTATACACTTACAATGACCAATATGAAAAAATAAGAAAGCAATTCCATTTACAATAGCATCAAAAATAATAAAATACTTGGGAATAAATTTAACAAAAGAAATAAAGACTTGTACAGCAAAAATTGATTTATTTGGAATAAATTAAAGAAGACCAAAATAAATGGAAAGTCATCCCATTCTTGGATTGGAAGACTTTATAATAAGATGGCAACACTCTTTGAATTGATCTACAGATTCATTGCAATCCCTACCAAAATCTCAGCTGTCTTCTTTGAAGAAATTGACAAGCTGATTCTAAAATTCATATTAAAATGTGAAGGACCCAGAATAGCCAAAATAATCTTGAAAAAGCAAAGCAAAGTTGGATGATTCACACTTTCTGATTGCAAAACTTACTACATAGCAGATGGAATCAAATCAGTGTGGTACTGACATAAAGATAGACATATAGATTGATGGAAGAGAATTGAGAATCTAGAAATAAATCCTCACATTTACAGTCAATTGATTTTTTACTGGAATTCAAAACAATTGAATGGAGAAAAGAATGATATGCAAAAGGTTGAAGTTGGACCCCTATATTATAACCACATGCAAAAGTTAAGCCAATGAATTGAAGACCTAAATGTAAAAGTTAAATCTACAGAACTTTTAGAAGAAAATGTAAGGGGTAAAACTTAATGACCTTGTATTTGACAGGGGCTCCTTAGATATGACATCAAAACAAAAATACAAGAAAAAAAAGATAAATTGGATTTTATAAAAATTAAAGACTTTTGTGTTTCAAAAGACACCATCAGGAATGTGGAAGACACCCCACTGAATGGAAGAAAATATTTTCAAATCATACATCTTATAAGGGACTTGTATCTAGAATATATAAAGAACTCTTACAATTCAACAATACAAAGATTACTACCCAATTAAAGTGGGCCAAGACTCTTAAATGACATTTCTCCAAAGAAGACATACGAATGGTTGATAATCCAATGAAAAGATGCTCAACATCATTATTCATCATGGGAATGCAAATCAAACCACAATGGAATTCCATATGGATCCTATATGATGACTGAAAGAAAAAAGAAAAACAAAAACAAGTGTTGGAATGATGTGGCGACATTGGAACCCTAATGTACTGCTGGTGGGGATATAAAATGATGCAGCCGCTTTGGAAAACAGTCTGGTAGTTCCGCAAAAGGTTAAATATCGACTTACCATATGACTCATTAATTCCACTCATATAAACCCAAGAGAAATGAAAGTACATGTTCACACAAAAATTTGTATATGAATGTTCATAGCAACATTTGTGGTGTGATATCCAAAAAGTGGATGTGATATATCCATGCAATGGAATATTATCTAGCAATAAAAGGGAAAGAAGCACTGATACTGCAACATGAATGACCTTGAAAACATTATGCTAAATGAAAGAAGCCAGGATGGAGCAGGGAAGTAGAATGGGGAACGTTCACATTTTACTTGGTAAACTTCTGTATTGTTTTAACCATTTTAACAAGAAAGTAATTATATAGCACCTGTATAAAATAAAAATAAATAAAAAGCTAAATAAGATGGATGTAACACATATACCAAGTCCTAAAGCAGTTCAGACTATCAAATTGTTGGAATGGACTTGTTTAGCTAAATAGTACATTGTCCTGTTAACAAAACCATAGTATCATTGCAGGACTCACTTGTTGAACCACCTTATTAGAGCAGAATTTTATTCTATGTGACATTTCTTTTCGTGGGAGAAGTGGGGGTGGGGGTGCTTTGAAGAATGTTCTGTGTGGTGCATGTTCAGGCCTTTATATTTGCTATTTCTTCTGCCTGGAAGGATCTTCTTGCAAATATTCACATCCAGTCCTTCCCCCTCCATTAGGTCTTTGCTCAAATAGTCTCTTCTCTGCACAGTCTTGCCTGTCCACCTTCCTCTGAATTTCCCAGAACTCCTGAGTCTGCTGCCCTACTTAATTTTTCTCCACACCACTTTCAACCATCTGATACCCTACCACGCTCACTTATTTACTTGTCTAAAATCCTTCTCCTCTCACTAAGAGTTGAGCTTAAAAAGGTAGGAAAATTTGTCAAATTGTTCACAGCTCTATCTCCTGGACCAGAAAAATATCTGGCACATAATATGTGCTCAATAAATACTTGCTGAACTAGTGAAAGAATGCATTAATAATTGCATTTGATTTGAGACCGTGATTGTGGGAACTATTGGCAGAGCAGGATACAAAGGGTTTGGTTCTCTGAACTCTCATGATCAAAATTTCCCCATTGAGTAAAATGATTTAAAAACTAGACATAGGTGGTAGCAAGAAGGTTGTTCCCAAATTTTATTCAGTTGGCCAAAACTGTTTGCCCCCTTTTCATCCATCATTTATCTCTGAGATTCACAAAGAGGGAAAACATGAGGACAGAAATTCCATTTCCCTTTCTCTCTACTTCTAGTCAAACTGAACCAATCACAGAATCAAATTTAGGAACAAAAGAGTTCAGGGATTTCAAATCTTAACTTCTTGCTTCTTTGAGCATTGTCTCTCCCATCTGAGATTTGACTTTAGATTAACATAAATTTACCTCTTTACTAAGCTGATTTTTCCTTCTGATAATATTTCCTTCTTCGTGAGCCCTTATGTAAACATGCATTTCTTTTTCTCTCACTATGCCTGGATAGGTCTGAACGTGAAAATGCTTGCTTCAATTTACAAGTCCACTAAACCAAGATAATGTATGGCAGTGGGTTTAGTTACTGGAGCTTTCTTTGTGTGTTCCATACTACGCTTGAAGCTAGAAAGCATTAGCTGTTTTCTGAAGCAAACTGTATTTTTCAGTTTAGTTCTTTGTCCTCAAGAAGACTGTGAAATGTATATTGCAGAGCCCTTTTTTGGAAAACCAAGCTCACTGAAGAAAGCGGAGATTAAAGAGGATTAGGAGCAAAAACACCTGAAGGAAGAGCATCTATAGGTGGTATGTGAGGTGTACATTTATTAAGAGTTTGAGGAAAAACTAATTTCTCCCCCAAAGATCCATGGGGATTTCATAATAACAGAAAGGAACACAATGTCCTAAAACCACGAGGGTACCATTCAGTACAACAAATTTCTTCTCTTTCTTCCAAAGGGACTGAGTTTAGGTGCTCCAGAGTAGAATGAAGGAGAAATCTATGTTGGTCATTGTTTAAAATTCCCCGAGGAGGTCGTCAGTTTTTGTTAGTAAGGCAAACCGTTCTTCTTTTATAGAACATGCAGCTCTTCAAATCTCCTCTTAAGTCTCTCACTTCAAATTAAATTTGATGCTTCTTCTCTAGCGTTTGGAGTAAATAGAGAGGCTGCTCCTTCCTGGGAAGAGTGAAGTTTCTCAATGTCCAAGCAGCTCTACAGCGGGCAAACAGAGATGATGATCCGGAAAAGGGCTAGGCTTTGCAGTGCAAAACACTGTGTTCTGTAAACAGTTCTAAGAACTATTACAAAGTACTAAGGCTGTTCTGCCAATCAGATCCGAGACTAGTTGAACACCCCTCACCCTTTCATAGCAGTGTACCTGTTGCCTGCAGGTCTAGCTATTAAAATGACAGAGCAATGCTCTTGAACAGGTTTGGTGGTGAGCAGAGGCCCCATGATTCACTCTTAGTTCTAACAAACCAGTTTTAAAACTGAGGCTTGATTAGGAGCTGGCTGAATACATACCAGGTGCTGCTCAGTCCTGCCTAATTGCTCAGAGGGAGTCTTGAGCTAGGTAGGGGGAGAGCAGGGGGTGGAGGCTGGAGAGGGGTGGGGATAGCTCAAGGGTCAGAATAGGAGCAGAGATTTCAAAAGTCGTTGGTCAACTGTGTAGAACCTAACGTCTCATTCTGCGTGCGTTTCTTGAAGTCAAATCATCAGATCAAGTTTGGAGAGGTTTACTGTTGTTTGGGCTGGTTTGTCCTTTGTGTTTTATACAAATCTGAAAACAACAAACAAGAAAACAGTGTTTTTCTTTCATATGCTATCTTATCCCATTCCCTATTTCGACAGATTCCACTTTGTCAGCTGAATGGAAGAAATATGCTGTCTGTATTCCATATTTCTATGTATTTTTACTTATAATACAAAGTAGTAATTACTCCAATAAAACAATGTTGCAATATTAATAAAGATGAAATTACAGGATTGACACCACCAATGGCAATAAAATATTGTTTATTATTTTTATTACTGAAGTGCTTTGTATTATACTCCTTGTCCAGGGCCTCAGGAATAATTAAAATTCTTTGACTTACACAAGCATCTCGTGAAATGTGCTAATGAGATTGTTTTCTGATATGCAAAAATGTCCTGACATGGTTTTTGAATGCATGCTGTACATCCCTAACCAATTATCATACAAAATGCAACTATTTCTTTTTGTCTGTCACTAGAGACTAAATAGACAGTATTAGATTCAACTGCATAATTCTGGCTTAATTTTCATGTCTGATATTATAGCAATGTTGTGAGGCATTGACTTAGCAACAGGGGTAAACGTTTGCTTTCGATGTAATTTCCTTTCTTCAGCCTCTGTGGAAATGTACCTGAATTAAGATGCTTCACTTTAGTTTCTTCAGAAGTGAGCATGTGTTTGCATATACACACCTCTGCTAGCTTTCTCTTCCTTCCTGTGGTGATTTTGGGGGGTAACGGTTTGTACTGGCAACATCCCAAAGTGTGGGCAAATTGCACTGCACTTTTATTAATGCAAGACTGAACTCATTGCTAAAATACTGTGAAGAATATAGTTTGTTTCTGTTCACTCTTTAAAATATAATAAGATATAATAATAAACTATATAATGCAATGAACATATATTAAATTTTAGATTCCAAAATAATGTAGAGAAGATGGTTTGTAATGATAAGTATGACATTTGTTTTCCAATCCCTAGAAAATCCCTAAAAGGACTCTTCTACCCTGCTTTTCCAAGAAGTAGGAAGAATAATTATAATATAATGGCATGGGCCTGGTTGTCCAGAGAATTCTAGACCAGACTTTCCTAGAACAATATGTAAGAAAGAACTTATTGCCAAGTTCTCTTTCACTCCAGTCCCTACTTCCTTCACTGCTTCTATTAATTCTGGTAAGTTATAAGAGAGTATGTATGTGCCTAATTAAAGGGGTGTGGCCTTTCATCAAAGTCTGACCTGGCTCAGTGACAAGTGGAAGCATCAAACTGAGCCCAAGGAGCTTTCAAGGCATGTAATTCTTAAAGTACATTAAGTAAGAGGTTTAAAAGTCAGTGCTTGTAAGCTATCTTCTAGATCCTAAAGGATACTGTAACAAGAGAAGCAGTTGTAATGGTTGGGATCCATGTCATATTGAAGGGCCTGGTTAACCAGAGTCTCACTGACATGGACAGACTTAGGACACCAGGAATTAGGACTAGAACTGCACATAGTGAGAAGAGATGGTAGGGAAGGAAAACTATTTATGTGCAAGTATAGAAGAGAAGTTCATTCTAGCAGGCAGAATAGAGAGAATAGAGTATCTGAAAGACCTGGCAATAGGTAGCGAGGGGCATGCCATGCTAGCACAACACCAGGAGGCCCAACTTGAAGTCACGGGATTTTTAGTAGCGCTTGGCCTAGGGAAATTCAGAAGCAAATGGTCATATCGGAAACACAGGCAAACACTTGGAATCTGAGAAGTCAGACCTAAGCCCCAATATTTCTGCTATGATTTTGCTCTCAAATGTGGAGGAAAACCTCGACACTTTAACTTGTCACTCCTTAGTAGGTTGAAGGTGTTGATTGAAAGATCAAGAGAAATCTGTTAGAAGCTTATCACCAAGGCAGTGCTCTAGTTCTCTCTAATTCTCCTGCCTGGTGTTGTTGCTTCATAAAATCCATTCACTATGTGCCTCAAGGAAGGGCTATGTGATAACAGAGGCAGGTTCAGTGGCATGATGGAATAAATAGCTGATTGGAGTGGATTGAGGAGAGAACGGGAGGAAAGGAATTAGAGTTTGGCTGTGACGGGGAGGCAGAAAAATGAGCTGTCTTTGGAAGGACACTGAGTAGTGTCTGGGTCCTTGATTCTTCTCTAATACTCCCTCCCAAATCATCCCACCTAGTTCCCTTTCTTTCAATATCATCCATACACTGACAACTCTTCAATTTGTATCTTAAGGAATGACTTGTTTTCTGAGCTCCACATCCATATTCCCAACTGTCTACTTGGCCTCTCCACTTGTATGTACCCAAAAGAATCAGTCCTCTGCAAAGTATCCAGAAGGATTTTCTAAAAATGTAAAGTACATCTGGCCATTTCCTTACTTATAGCCCTCCAGTAGCTTTCTAAAACATTTAGAATGAAATCCAAATTCTTTACTATGGGCTTCAAGGCCCTACAAAAGTTTCCTCCCTAATCTCACTTCCTGCCCCTTTCCTGCCTCTTCACTATGCTCCATACTACTGGCCTTCTGTTGGTTTGTTGAGCTGGCACGTGCTTCTCTGATTGTGAACTTGCAGTTCATTCTACTTGGAACAATCATTCACCAGTCTTCACTTGGCTGCCTCATTCTCATCATTCAGCTTCCAGCCAGTATGTCATCTTCTCCTCAGAGCCACTTGTCCTGAATACCAAATCTACAGTTGCAAAGTAGCCTCCATCTACCCATCCAGTCACTCTTTCACATTACCCTGATTAATTTGTTTCAGAGTATGTACTCCTCTCTGAAATTAATCTTCCTTATTGCCTGTTTCTACCCCCAAACTCCTTTCTCCAACTGGACCATAACTCAGGGAGAATAGGTACCATGACTTCTTTTGCTCAGCATGACATTTTCAGTACTCAACATCATACCAGGCACATAGTGGAGACTCAATAAGCATTTATCGAAAAAGTGAGTGAAAATATGTACACTGTTACCACTCTGGTGTAAGCCACATCTTCTCTCGCCTAGATTATTGAAATAGTCTCATTGGTTTCCTTGCTTCTGTTTTTGTCTTCTTCGGTCTATTCTCAACACAGCAGAGTGAACTCATTAAAATAGAAGTAAGATCATTCCACTTCTCTGCCCAAAATCCTCCAATGAATTCCCATGTCAAAATTCTATCCTATTCATTTGCTACCTCTCTGACTTCATCACCTATTGCTGTCTCCCTTCTTTACTATCCTCCATCTAAACTGACCTCCTTGGTGTCCCTCAAGGACACCAAGCATGCTCATGCTTCAGGGAGTTTGCACTGGCTGTTCCCTCTGATTGGAATGCTCTTCCCCCAGATATCCACTTGGTCTGCTCCTTCACAGCCTTCAGGTCTGAACTCATATGCCACTTATCAGCAAGACTTTCCTGGTCACCATAATGTAAGTATTTAACAGCACAGCCAATATTGAAAAAAACAATCAAGTATCTATAAAGTTTCAAACATTTAACTCAATTTGATCTTCATCAAAAATCTTGGTATCATTTACTCAGCATTAAAAATTATACTATTTCAGCCCAAAAGAGATGAGTTCAATCTATTCAAGATATTGATTTTATTCTGAAATAAACTATAACAGTCAGAGTTCTCCAGAGATACTGGAGGATATATGTGTGTATATATATCAGCAGATTTATTATAAAGAATTGGGTTCACATGACTGTGGGGGCTAGTAAGTCCAAACTCTGATAAAGGTGATGTTGAAGTCCTTAGCTGAATTCCCCAGAGAACACTGGATAGCTGGTTGGAAATTCTGGCAAGAGCCAATGTTGAAGTTGAGGAAGAAATTCTTTTGACTTCTGAAACCCTCAGTTCTGGCTTTTAAGATCTCCAGCTTGTTTGGATGGGGGTTTTACCAATACTGCTGAGGGTAATCTCCCTTGTTGATTATAGATGCAACCAACTGATTATAGATGCAAATCCCATCTATGAAATTGCCTTCAAACAATAAGGCCAGTATTTGACCAAACAACCAGACATCAATCATAACCTTGCCAAGTTAGTACCTGAAATTAAACATAACATGTGCCTTTTGAGAAAAACCCTTGAAACAATTGACCTGGTCTTTATTGCCATTATCAGTGTCATGAAGAAATGATCAGTTTCACATTCTTCATTTTAAAGTCTCTTATGATCAATTTTTCCCTTGAAAGCCCCCTTAACTTCAATGGAAAAAAGCCAAGGTCTTAATACTTGCTGCCCATTTATTTGCTCATCAGACAAAAAGATGTAGGCTTATTGACCAGAATATGATGAAATCCAGTTTTTTTCTCACTTTTTTCAAAATTGGAGCAAGATCAGAAATATTCTGCCAATTGTTTTCTTTGCAAATAATAAGACTTTGACAGAATATAATGTACAATTTCTTTAATGGTCACAGCAGAATACATAAATGATGCCATTTGATATTGATCCCAATTTACCTTTTATAGCTTACTTTATGAATCATATTTAATTACTTGTTAACTATAATAAAATGTTCTTTTCCTATAACATAGCTTTTCAATATTTAATTCAATATTAGATATTGATCACTTCTTCTTACATATTTTCCACATATTCTGAGAAATGATTCAAATTCTACACATAGTGGTTTTAGCCTAATACGAAGCAAGGTGTGTGCTAGCACCTATAAACACTGTTACACATTATATGCAATGATATTATTAGTATATTATTATCATAGCTTTAGCTTCTGAAAGTGTGGAACTGACTATGTTCTCTGGAATCACCAGAGGTTTATGGATAACCCTTGAAGAAATAATTCTATATTGATGGGGAGCCAATAAAGGTGTCTGAAAAACTATTTTAAAAATATATTTAAAGGAAAGGTGATTAGAGCACATTCGGAAACAGAGGAAATAAGGAAGGGATGAGGGAACTAGAAAGCATGCTCATTTATCCAAACTCACACTGCTAGTCAAATTTGCCCAGACAGTAGTGACATCAGGAGCAACTGGAGTCCTACCCTCAGATGAGACGGACTCTTCCCAGTACAATCCCCCAAAGAGCAAGTAAGAGAACCCAGTACACTCAGGCCTTCGGCTCTAATTTCTCCTTGCCTGGGGCTCCTCAGAACACAGCGCATTCTTCTTTTTAACTTCTGCTAGTTCTCCCACACTGAAACTCTCTGACAGTGGTCTGCACATTTGGGAGAAGGCAGGTTGAGCAGCAAAGGACACTACTCCTCCATGCCACACTAGCTTCTGGCTGTGCTTCTCTTCGTGGCTGGCCATCATCATCCTGTACACTGTTGCGGAGTGTAATGCTGACAACACTAATACAGTGATGGCCCAACCAAAGGCTTCCCTCCTAAAGTGCTTTCACGTTCATTATTTCACTTGGGTGTGCCTAAGCTGTCAGGGCCAAGGAAATTTTCTCTCTGAGCTGGGAAGAGGTTTACTATGTGCACAATGCCCTTTCCCCTTGAAAAACAGCATTTATACTGCTGATGCTGTCTGCAACAACAGGAAGAAAAGAAGAGCCTTCTACCATCCCATCCTGTTTCCAAAAATTGGTATTTGCCTGAAGAAAAGGCATGGAAATTTATAAGAAATGGATCAGGATGATGATGAAGTTCAGGTTATTAAAAAAGGAAGAAACAGATCTCTCCAAGCTTAGGTGCAGCTCCAAGTATTTGCCTCATCCAAGTAATGAAATTTGCTGGCATGGGTGGCATGCTCCTCAACTCTCATGGGGACTTTCAATTATTTATTCTACACAAATTCCTCCAGTTCAAACATGCAACTTTAGCAATTCTTATGTAACCTATGCAGCAAGCAGCTAAAATATTTGATTATGTTAATGGAATCTGCAAGATTTCATTAGGCTTAAGAATTGAAGTAATTGTTAGGGGCACCTGCATTCATGTCCCAGACACCCAGGCCCTGGAAGTGGCTTATGTTTCCTCTTTCTCCATAAGTATCATAATGATGATCAGGAACTGGCTTCCTCCCTCCCTCCCTCCCTCCCTTTCTCCCTTCCTTCCCTTGTTTCCTCCCTCCTTCACATCCTCACTCCCTCTCTCTTTCCTTCTTTCCATGAACACTTATTGGCCCACCTAATATGTGCCAAGCTTGATGCTTCACTCAGGAGATTCTGAGACAGAGCGCTTTGCGTGCCTTCAAGATGCTCATAGACTCATGGAGAAACACATATTTGATCCATGAGTTATCTCATAGCTTTTTCCCCTGCCAATGTCCTCCTTTATTCTCATTAATAGACTTCTGCCTTCTTAAAAGTGATTGAAATAGCTATTGCAACCCATCCTGTCTCACAACCCCACAGAAAAATAGCAAAAAAAAAAAAAAAATTCAGTGTCATATGATACAGATAGTGAACATAAATATACTTAATTCACATTCCACATTTTAATTTGATCACCAATTTGGCTGGGGTTTCTACATATTATGAAAACTTTTTTTTCCTTTATTAAAGAAGTTGTGCATTTACAAAACAATCATGCATAAAATACAGGATTCCTAAATGCCACCCTATTATTAATACCTTGCATTGGTATGGAGCATTTGTTACAACTGATGATAGCACATTTTAATAACTGTACTATTAACTATAATCCATGGTTTAACTTGGGCTCACTGTTTGTGTAGTATAGCTCCATAGATTTTTTAAAAATTTTTTGTTTTGTTACCTTATACACAATTTAACATTTCCCTATTTAATCACATTTAGATATACCTAGAATGTGAATATATCTGAATCATATTCACATTCAGTGCTGTTAATCATGTTCACAATGTTGAACTAACATCACCACCATCCTTACCAAAATATTTCCATCATTCCACATAGGAATCCTGTACATTTTAAGCCTTAACTCTCCATTTGCTATCTTCCCTCCCCCCCACCATACCCTGGTAACTTATAGCCTACATTATAGCCTACATTCTAACTCTGTGAGTTTGCTTATTCTAATTGTTTCAAATCAGTGCGATCATACAATATTTGTCCTTTTATGTCTGGCTTATTTCACTCAACATGATGTTTTTAAGGTTCAACCACATTGTCACATGTATCAAGACTTCATTCCTTTTTACAGCTGAATAATATTGCATTGTATGTATATACCACATTTTCTTTAACCATTCATCAGTTGATGGGCATTTGGGTTGCTTCCATCTATTGGTAATTGTGAATAATGCCGCTATGAACATCGGTGTGCAAATATCTGTCTGAGTCCCTGCTTTCAATTCTTTCGGGTATATAGAGATTAAGAGGATTGTTGGTTCATATTGTAGTTCTATGCTTAGCTTTCTAAGGAACCTCCAAACTGTGTTCCACCAACAGTGAATGAGTATTCCTGTTTCTCTGCATTTTCTCCAACAGTTGTAATTTTCCACGTGTTTAGTAGCAGACATTCTAATGGGTGTAAAATCGTATTTCATTGTGGTTTTGATTTATATTTCCCTGATAGCTAATGATGTTGAGCATCTTTTCATGTGCTTAGTTTCCATTTGTATATATTCTTTGGAGAGCTGTCTTTTCAAGTCTTTTGCCCATTTTTAAATAGGATTATTTTTTGTTGTTAAGTTGAAGAATTTCTTTATATAGTCTGGATCTTAAACTTTTATTGAATTTGTGGTTTCCAAATATATTCTCCCATTGTATAGGCTGTCATTTTACTTTCATGATAATGTCATTTGAGAAGCAAAAGTTTTTAATTTTGATGATGTCCCATTTATCTTTTTTTTTTTCTTTTGTTGCTTGTGCTTTGGGTATAAAGTTTAAGAAACCATTGCCTAACACAGGGTCCTAAAGATGCTTCCCTATATTTTCTTCCAGGAGTTTGATGGTTCTAGCTCTTATATTTAGGTCTCTAATCCATTTTGAGTTGATTTTTTTATAAGGCATGAAGTAGGAGCATGAAAAAGTTTTTATATGAATTATGTGCAGTGATTCAAGTTACTAAAGGGTCACTGAGTATAGGAAAACATTTCCTGCAAGACATATTCTAGGAAAACACCAAGTCCCTCTTTGTAATCATTACCACAGGATTGTACAACTACGCTTATGTTACTTTTCCTTGTGTGTCATTTAGATGTACTAAATAATAAAGTAACTCCAAACCTGGCACACCATTTTTATCAAAGTGGTCAAAATTTCAGACATTTAAAGAAGCAAATTCAGGACTTCCTATTCCTTAAATAATGTGAAGTCAGTTACCTGAACTCCACCTTGCCAGTACAAGCACATAAAATAAAATGTTTTTAAATACATCGTTGAAGTAGTATGAAAAGAAAGAAAAACCTCCAGGTGGTAGATTTTCTGAAAAAATAGAGCATAATCCCATATGATGTGGCTGAGGCTTAACTGGTTGGTTAACCCTGGGTGTGGATGAGTGTAGGGGATAGCGGCCTGGGGTTGCTGATCTCCGTAACCTAACAGCTTTTATTTTAGTGTCCTCAGGGTAACAGGATAAATCCCATAAACCGATAAAGTGAAAGCTGGGTACCTCGAAGGTCTACTCCTCAGTAAAACGTAAGACTAGGAAAAATACGCCCAGTGACACAGGAGGATAACAAGAAAGGTAATCCACTTCTGCTAAGATATGGATAAGAATATGTTTCCTGTAGAATTAATACTCAGAGTCTGTTCCATGCACATGTGTGGGGGTCAAATTTTCACTTTTTTCATGGTCTAAGGATCCCCAAATGGAAAATTTAATATAAATGTGTTTCTGTGCCAGTGATAATCTTGCAGCACTCGTTAGACACAAGCATACCGCCACTTTACAGGCATATGTGTCCCCAGACTCCCAGAGACAAAGCACTTCTGAAGTAGGGCTATCACGTGTAAATAAATGATACATAATGATTGAGAAACTGTAGCTACAACAGGTAGCAGCATTAGGCAATCAATATTTTTACACATTATAATACAATCTAATAGAGAATAGAAAATTATAAAACTGTAAGAGATGTATAAAAAACAAAATCTATTCAGATTTTTTTAGAAAAAATTATTTAGAACTTTTAAAATTAAGCAGCAAATGAATAGCTTATAGCTTAAGTAGAATATTAGAAACAGCTGAAGCAAGAAATTTGGACTAGAGAGATCTGAGGAAATTAAAATGCAGCAGAGATAGATAAATTGAAAATATGAGAGGTTCCGTTATATGAAAGAGAAAATGAGGCTAATATATGTCTGCTAAAATTTCAGGAGGAAGCAGAGAAGGAATGATGAAGAGTAAAAGAGTAACAAGATGACGGCAGAAAATTTTATAAAATTGATTAAAAACATGAATCCTTCAATTCAAAAATTAAAAGCTTTACGTAAGATAAATTAAGGAAAAACTATTGATAGACCTCTCAGTAGTAAAATAGTGGCTACAGGACAGTTGCTGAGAAAAATACTAGACAAACTGTCAGCAGTGAAAGCACATAAGGACAATTTTATACAAAAATGATAAAGAGACTTTATAATCTACATACCATCATGAAAACAATTAAAAGATTCTTCTCAGAAAGAAAAAAATTGAACCCAGAAGGAAAGAGAGGGTTTCCAAAAGCAATAGTTTGAACAAAACATTTGACAAACTCAAGGGTAGACCAAACACATGTTAACAATATAAAAATGAAAATAATGATGACCAATTTGGGGTTCATAAAAACAAAGTTGAAATTAAAATCTTAGAAAACTGGTATCTAAGAGAGGAGGGGCTAATCAGAGTTAAACTTTATAAAGTGCTTTGTAATGTTTGGAATATAGTAAAAATTTGATTTACTTTGAACTTTGTTGACAGGCATGCATTTTTTAATGAAAGGGTAAATCAAAAAAAGGTAAAGATTACATGTATAATTTCATAACCAGTGGAAAAAATGAAAGAAAGTAGAGCAATATATTACTTGTTTTAAAAGAAGAAAAAGAATAAATAAAAACTATGAGGAATATAATAAACTTAAATGAACTAACCTCATTGGTTAAAACAAAGATCATATTGGATTAAGCAAACAGTACAGCTATTTGATATTTACAAAAATTAAACTTTGCTTTACCCTTGATCATCAATCAGAACACCAGGCAAGGATTACAATACAAAAACTTCATTTGACAGTAGCAAGCCTAGGCTAGGAGGGTGAGGGAAAAAGGAATTTAGGCATTGAAGAAGAAGAACAAAGTTAGTGGTCTCACATTAACTCATTTCAAGACTTACTCAAAGCTGCAGTAATCAGTGCATTGAAAAAAAAAAAAAGACATATAGATAAATGTAACAGAACTAAGAGCCCAGAAATAGATCCACAGAAATATAGTCAACTTATCTTTGACAGAGGAGCAAAGGCAATTCAATGGAGAAAGGATAGTCTTTTTTTAAATGCTCTGTAACAACCATACATCCCTATGGTAAAAAAGAACCTAGACAAAGACTCTCTTACACAAAAAATTAACTACAAATGGTCATAATCCTAAATGTAAAATTCAAAACTATAAACTTTCTAGAAGAAAACGTAGGAGAAAATCTGTGTGATCTTTGGTTTGTTGATGAGCTTTTAGACATAACATTAAAAATATGATCCATGAAAGAAAAAATTAAGTAGGGCATTATTAAAATGTAAAAGATCTGTTCTGTGAAAGACATTGTTAAGAAATGAAAAGATAAACCACAGACTGGGATAAATGCTTGAAAAACACTTATCTGATAAGGAACTTTTATCCAAAATATATGAAGGATTCAAACTCAACAATAAAAAGCAAACAACCTAATTTACAAGTGGGCAAAAAGTTTCACGAAAGAATATACACAGGTGGTAAATAAACATACGGGAACTTGCTAAAAATCATGTTATTAGGGAATTGAAAATTAAAACAACAATGAAATACCACTACATACCTATTAGAATGTCTAAAATGAAAACAAAAAAAAACCCACCCAACAATGTAAATTTCTGGAGTGGATGCAGAGAAACAGGGATTCTCATTCACTGCTGATGAGAAAGCAAAATGGTACAGCCACTTTGAAAGACAGCTTGGCAACTTCTTACAAAGCTGAGCATAGTCTTACCAAATGATCCTGCAGTTGTGCTCCTAAGTATTTACCTAACTGATTTGAAAACTATGTCCATGCAAAATCTGCACACAAATGTTTATAGCAACTTTCTTAATAACCCCCCACAACTGGAAGCAACCAAGATGTCCTTCAACTGGTGAATGGAGAAACAATTGTTGTACATTGATATAATGGGATATTATTCAGCAATAAAAATATACAAGCTAACAATTCATGAAAAGACATGGATGAATCTTAAATTCTTATTAATAAGTGAAAGAAGTTAGTTTGAAAAGGCTACATACTTTATGATTCCAATTATGACATTTCCAATTATATGTACATATAAATATACATAAATTCAAATTATATGACATTGTAGTAAAGGCAAAACTATAGAGACACTGTATTGGTCAGTGTTCTCTAGAGAAACTAGACAGGAGATACATGCAAATCTTATGAGATTTTTACAAGAATTGTCTCATGGGACTGTGGGGATGAGCAAGTCCAAATTCTGCAGGGCAGGCTGCTAGCTGGCAACTCTGATGAGAGTTTTCAATGCATTCTCCAGGAGAAGCTGACTGGCTGAAGTAGAGATGGAAATTCTCCCTCTGACTACTGAAAACATCCCTTCTCCTTTTAAAGCCTTCAACTGACTGGAGACTTTTCTCACTGTTAAGTGCAATCTCCTTTGCTGATTGTAGATATAATCAGCCACAGATGCAATAAACTTACTGATGATTTAAGTCCACAAAATACCCTTATAAAAAAGATCAGGCCAATGCTTGCTTGGTCGACTAAGTACCATAACCTGGCCAAGTTGACACATGAATTTAGCCATCACAGACACTATACAGCCTATAGATATTTAGAGATACAAAGTGAAAAAATCGAGTGGTTGCCAGGAGTTCAGGGTGAGAGCATGGGGGTGTGGTTTAATGACTGAAGCACAGGAGAATTTTTCAGGTAGTCAAATTCTTCTGAATGATACTGTAAGGTGAATACATGACACTAGGCATTTTTCAAAACCCATAGGACCTTACAACACAAGGAGCAAACCTTAATATATGCAAATTTTTAAAAGATGTTCTAGGAGGTCAAGGGATTCCAGAATGGAATTCAGAATGTGACAAAACAATCTAACTGTATTACAAATGTATGAAACAACCTCACTGTAGGGAGTGGGGCAGAAGGATGCTGACCTAAGTAATTTTGGAAATTAGTAGAATTTTTAGACTAAAAACAAACAACAATGGAACTGTACATAAGCACTGTAGTCTAGTTTATAAAGTTGTTTACCAAGGGCTACGGGTTTACAATTCTGATACCACTCTACATGCATACTGGAATTGCACAATTAAATGAATGGCAAAAGGTGAAAGCCAGATTTTCCTATTGTTGGAGTAGAATGCTATATATAAGGAAGGGACGAGGACTAGAATGATCCAGGTAGAAATGGCTTAGAGTTGAAGATATCAGTATGAATTCATGCTTAGCTTAATATAGATAGAGATGGTTATGCATAGAAATATGTATAGATATGTGTATATACATAAGTTAGCATATACACATATATTTCCTTACTCGGTCAGCTGAGAGGACCTAGAAACAATGACACCCCAGTAGCCACAATTACACCTAGTGCCCAGATCTTGGTTTGTAATACTTTTCTCCAATTAAAGGAGCCAGGGATCCTTGGAGAAATGGCTGATTCCAGGACTGTGGCACAAAATATACAAGATGAGCCCAGAGCATCACATAATGCCAGAAAGCACGGAAGTATTCAAAAGAAAAAATGATGGGGTGTACCACACAAGAGCCAATTGAAAGTGTTCCCAATAGCCATAGCTGAAAGAGTAAAAGCAACAAAATAAATGAAATAGTATTGGATTATAGCCCAAAGTATAAAATAAATATCCTTGAGTCCACACTGACATAAATAAATGATTGAATAAATAAATGCACGGGGAAGAAGAAACAAATGTCTCATGAGGAAGAATTCCTAATTAATTATGCAGATGCTCACCCTCAAGTACATGCAGCATAACTCCCCACTCCTTAAGTGTGGCTACACATAGTACCTTCTTTCCAAAGTACTATGTAGAGAGGGGATAAAAAGAGTAATTTACAGTGGAGAAACTTGACAAACACTACCTTAGTCAAGTGATCAAGGTTAACATAGGCAGTGATAAATCATGTTGATAGTATGTACCCTTGCTCTGATGTGATAAGAGTGACACTTTACTTTTGTGATCTTCTTTCCAAAAACCCATAAAACCAGTCTAATCATGAGAAAAACATCAGACAAATT
>JAQZBX010023655.1:0-18474 GCA_029593785.1 Cabassous unicinctus
CTACTGTCAGCTCTATACAATAACATTTATTCTTATCTGATTCTTACCTAAGTCTTATCTGTGCCATATGTTGCAATTAAAATAAAAATAACATGCTCTTGGAAGTTAAAATGAAAAGCCATCTAACTCTAGGAACAGGCACTACATGTTGGTCATGGTGGATCTTTTCCTCTAAAATGATTTTTAAGCTCTAAAAAAGGAAAGTTCCCTCCTTCTGTAAGTGTTTAGACCATATTCAATTCATAAAATTGATATGGTTATTTATCTGATAGCCTTTGTTGCACTCATCAAATAATACTTTCTATAAGAAACCTTTTAAGGCCCAACATCTTCCACCATAATATTCATTTCCTTTTACTAAAAAGGAATATAATCCAGCATTCCAAAATTGTAGAAAATGACTCAGAAAAATTATTAGGTTACTGCTCGCTCACCTTTAACATCATTTTACTTTTTATAGAGGAAAACTAGTTAGGCAGTTGAATATGCCCTGAAATGTAGTGATTAGTGGTGATATTATCATCAGGGTGTCTATTTTGACTTTAATGTTACCTAAATGGTGGTTTAGAAGAACTAATCTTTTTATTTTAATATAATGGCTAGAAAATTATATCTTGCCACTTACTTCTGTCAATCATTTATAATAATCTGTTAACTTTATTGTTACTTTATATGCTGTACAAGTTGCCTTCTCATGTGGCCAACTAAATTAAAGATGCTCTTTTGTGGTGTGACTCTCATAGTTATACTGTACAGAGCTTACTTTCAATCTAAAACTTAATACATACCACAGAATGCCTAAATTGCATAATTTTCTTCAAATGATAGGTGAGGGAGAAATAAAATGACTCTAGGTCCAGTGTTTTAAATCTATAGACCTTGTTCAAATTCGTAGTTCCTTACATTTTTTTTTTCTATACACAAAATCACCAGGTACATGCATTCCAATAGTTTGATACTTCTGTCCGTTTAGTTTTAACTCTTTCAAAAGGTTATGAGATCAGTGTATATATTTCTTTTCTTCTCCAGCCCCATAACAGACTTGGTTATGTCTATTGGTCACCATAAGTCTAAGCTGTCCCTCACTGCAATGCTCTTGGATCAGTAGCAATAGTAAAGATTGGAAAGAATATTCAAAATTTGGTATGTGATGTAAGTTTTCATGCAGTATGTTATAATAGAACTATCCCAAACCACTTGTCAATCACCATATATATATATATTTTTTATTGTGGGTAAAAACCCATATATTATTTGAAAACGCATGCATCCCAGGATTAAATGACTACTAGTTTTAATTTCACTTATTTTTAGATATATTTTGAAAATTGCTGTTCTCTGGAAATTGTATTTAAAAAGAGATCAACCAGTCAAATAGGAAATTTTCCAACATTCTAGAGTGTTGTTTTTATCTGTTCTCACGATATATTGTATAAAACATTCCTCTAAAAACCCAACATTTGCAACATTCTGAAAAATTATCTGTTATATTTTGCAGAATAATTAAGGGAAGAAAATTCAACTTGATAATTCAGTTCATTAGCTTTTATATCTTGAGAATCTTGTTTAACATTCTTTGAAGTTCAAAGAATCTCAGGTGAATGTTGCAGTTCATGTGTTTGGTAGCTTCCTATACCCTGAGCCTTGTGACAGTTGGTTATATTTAGCTGCATATAATTTAATTCAAAGAAATCCTCAATTACCTGATATATAATGTTCTATATATCAGCACATATCAGATCTATAAATGGCAATTATTTAACATGTAAAATAGCAATGCTGTATAGGCCTATGGCCTATCCTTCCATATAACCAATATCTTTCTTCCCCTCTCTCAGCTATGAAATTAGTAATTTCTTCTTGATTTTCTTAAATTACACTAGTAAATTAGAAAAGCAAGTTTTGTGCTGATGTTGGGATAATTAGTAGTAGTAATCTTTTTTTTTCCCCAGAATTTTCATTCTTTCCTACTCTATACTAGTATTTATTTTTCTCCAACCCCTATATTTTCCAGTTAATAACTAGTGGTTTCATTTTCAAGCTGAATTGAGAAAACCAAGAGAATACAGAAATCCTAAGGCACAAGAAATAACAGATTCTCAAAAAGAGTTGGTCAGTCACCAAGGTAACTAATATAAGGGATCGAGCTTTCTTTCATGTTAGCTGAAACCAACCAGACTACTCAGCCAGCACTGTGCATCAAACACTAAGGTGGTTGTCTGATTTTAAAACACCGTTAATCGGAGAAAGAACACCTTTCTTTAAATACATGCTTGCCTCATCTTTCTGGAAAAGAACACTTCTAATTACTCAGCAAGATGATTACTACAATATAAGTTACCATTTTAAAAAAAAAACAAGCTTAAAATAGCTTTGATTCTCTTGCTTCAATTATAAATAAACAAGAGAATGAGTAAGCCCTGTGAATGATTTGAACATTTCTATTTTTCTGTGTGTGTCTGTTAAAATTTTATATAGAGCATCCATGCCTAAAGTACCATGGAACCAAATACACAGTGAGATTTTAAGACATGGTGACCAAAGCCAGAAGTCCAAATAATAGCTCTGTGGCCCATGTTTCCTTCTACCAGATATAAAACTCGCCCTCTTTCCCTCTAATTGCCATGCTGATGGTCACAGTGAGCTAGAATTTCTCTAAAATATCCTTCTTTTCCCATAGTGGCTTCCATGTAATACAGGCAAGGGCTTACCTTAGGAACTTCCTTATCCTTCAAAGCTATTATAATGAGGACTTCAGTGTAGGCCGCACCAGTAGGAGAGGATGATTTCAAGTTTAATAAGAAAAGTGGATGCTTTCAAAATATTTTAGGGATGACAGTCAGCTGTAGGACCTTCCTTTCTCAGTTTCCATCTAAGAGTCAAGTGTATCTCCAAATATATCTGAATAAAACCATTTTCATCAACCTAAGCCATTCTCCCCATTCTGATCCCTGATTTATTATTGGCAGTATTCTGGAAAAGTCTAATCTAAGAAAAAAGAATCATTGGGTAGAAAATGAAAAGTTTAAGTTACTTTCCTTTTTCATTGGCAATTATTTAACATCTAAACTTGTTTCCATGAATATGTAACTTTTAATAACTATATATTATATATGGAATGAAACATAGAAAACTGAATTGTAAGGATATCAATGCATCAAAAGACTCTGGTGTCATGAAAGCACAAGAATAAAGCTGGAAATGGTCCCAGAATCCAAGATGTCCCAATAGCCTTTTGCATCAGTTTCTCTATTTTTGGTGTTTTGCATAATGCATGAATCCTTTCTTAGTTCAAATGAGGGAAAAAGTTAGTCAGTCCCACTTCCTCTTTCCAACTTTTACTTTTCCCTTGCCGAAGACATAGAAATTCTGTACTATTTTTATAAATTATTCTTATGATTTTGCCCAGAGATTCTCTAATAAAAACAGATTCTAGAATAAGGGTAGTGATTAACCCCAACAGCACTGACTGACTACAAAAGAAACATTAGTGATTGCCTCTTTCCTCTATAAACACTCACCTGACCAATTAGGTGTTTCCATAACTCCATGTATTATGTACACTCTATAAATGTAAATGTAATGCTTGTTAAGAAAAGTGCAATTTATTGTACATTGTCCCAACAAATGTTTACTTTTATAATTGTTATGAACTTGAATTGAATTAGTATCTTGTTTTCATGTGTGAATGAAGCCTTGTAAAATAAACAAATGCAACCAAGAAGGTAACAAGATCCCTGTTTTTGTGAGCCAGTGATGTTTTCAATGCTTTGTGTTGCCCCTTTGGCCCCATTAAGTAGTAATAAACATTTGTTCTCAAGTCCATATATGTCCTTTCTGATTTTTTCTCATTGATTTTATTCTGAATCATTTGAACCCAGTGTTTTTGCAACACTTCTTGTCGAACACTAGACTCCATTCAACTTAGAAAGAAAATACAGACAGAAGTTTGCTTCAGGCTATACCCTGCAAATGATATCCTGTACAGCAGCACTATTAAGTGTCCTGTTTTCTTCTTTATCAAGATTCCTTGGTAAGTAATAGAAACCCTCTCAAGCTAGCTTAATAAAAATTTAAAAGGAAATTAATTAAAAGGAAACAGGTATCTTATCTCATGGATCCCAAAGGCCAAACACTTGGGCCTGAAGAGACTCTGAGACAAAGGACTGGAAATGCCATCCGGAACCCAGGCAACCATTCTCATACTCTCTTCTGCTTGTCTTGCAAGATGATGTTTATCTACTTCATTCTTCTCACTCTGAAAACAAGCTTTCTCTGCTTCTAACTGCACAACTACCAAGTTTACATGTCCTTTCTTCAAGTGACTTGCAGAAGTGGATTAACATCTCAAATGTCTCAAATCCAAAATCTTGCCAGAAAAATCTGCTAAGCCTGTGTGAGGTGGCTGCTGCTAGTCCCTCAAGGTATAAAATTGTAGGTGATATCACATAATTGAAACAGAACTCCCAAGGCTTTCCTGGAAGTGGAGGCAGTATGCAGAGACTCCCAAAGGTGTCTCTCTGCATTTACATTTTGTTCTGGGAGTCTAGGAATGTAGTGAAAGCCAAGAGATTAGCACCTTTCAAAATTCAGCATGTATTCAAAAATATTAATCAGAGGTTGTAAAATTGCAGATTGTGGCCCAAACCCAGGCCCATGTGTTATTTTAAACATGGAAAATTTATATAAAAAACAAAACAATAAAAATTATTTGCAAACTATTCACTGAATTTGGCAATTAGGAGGTCATGAGTGGTCTTGAACAGTAAGCAAGGGAGGCAGGAAAGCCTATTGCAATGGGATGAGAAGTGAAGGAGAAGGGAGAATTTCCTTTTGAAAAGAAATTTATCCAAAACTTAGAAATAAGGCAAAAAAAGGGGGGGGGGTAAGTGTCTTTTCAATGACAAACCCAAGGATTGGGGGATTGTAATTTGTTCACTCATCACTATTTTTTATTTTCCTAAAGATTTATTTATTTACTTTTATCCATATGGGAGATGGACACCTAACCATCTGAGCCACATCCACCCCCCCTGCTATATCTCTTAAGGTTGATCAAAGATACCTAGAGTTAGTCATTTCCCATACAGGATGGCCATAAAGCAAAGTAGGCTTGTTTTATCACCATCATTCTAAAAACCAGACCTAGGGAGAAAAACTAGGTCTGGGGACACATGCATGGTTTCTAATATAGCGAATGTTTAGCCTACCCTGATTATTACAAAATCAGGACAGCAAGAATATTTGCACCATCACTCATATTGATTAAAGTTTCTATGCTTAGCAAGGTTGTATGTTTACTTGCAGGTTTTTATCTAGTAGGGATGCAAATGATTTCTTTTCAGTGAAACAGATAACTCCAGAGGTTATAATTTATTACTCTGTAGGATAGTAACCAGTTTGTATCTAACCTAGCAATTTTACATTAACATTCCATTTTTAAATTGCCAATAAATACCAGCTACTCAAATGCACTTTGAAGCAATTTTAACAATTTATGCTTCCCTCAATTAATGAGCTGAATAAAATCTGGTGAAGGTGAAGGGGGCGACCTTAGAAAGAAAGATGGATTACCCTTCCTTCAATTGTCACGTGTTCCTTTTATCTTTGCATGAAAGTCTTAATTTCTTAATTTTGAAAACTATAACAAGTTTTGATTACTATCAAAAGAAAACAGCAAAATCTTTTAAAAGTTTACTTACAAGGAAAGTTTGCAAAGAAGTCTAATCTTTAGAAAAACCAGAACACCAAATAAAAATTGCAACAGCATTTAAAGAAAAAAAAAAAAAAACCAACTACACAGTTTGCAAAGTTATAGTCTATAGTTAGTCTGTTTATTGTGGGAAAACAGCAATTTTCTCACACCATAATCATATTATCACATATCTTCAGATACCGTAATTGCAAAAGTCAGAGATAAAGTTTTGTTTTGTTTTAAGGAGTAATTTTACAGGAAAGGCTCAAGGTTTCATTTATTTGGGGGATCAGAACTAGACAGAGTGACCCTGATGTGTACATATGTGTCTTGTTGCTATTGTTTCGTTTTGGTTTGTCGCAGAATGCAAAGTTTTTTGTTTTTTGTATGCAGTTATTCATATTGTCAGGACAGCAAGGTATCAGTTTTGCTTCCACAGATAGAGGTAAGGACAATTATAAGATACAGCTAGAGAAGGGCAGCACTGAGTTTGTTTGTTGTTGTTGTTTTTCTTAATTTATGCTAAGCCTGATGGCCTTTTTTTCCATTTTTTAAAAGATACTTAGATTAATGTTACAGAGAATATATAGGGGATTCCCATATGCCCTGCTCCCCACACCTCCCACATTTTCCCACATTAGCAACTTCTTTCATTAGTGTGGTACATTCATTGCAATTGATAAACACATTTTGGAGCATTGCCACTAAGCATGGATTATAGTTTACATTGTAGTTTACACTCTCTCCCACTCAATTCTGTAGGTTATGGCAAGATATATAATGGCCTGTATTTGTCATTGTAATGTCATTCAGGATGATTCCCAAGTCCCAAAAATGCCCCCATATTACACCTGTTTTTCCCTCTCTATACCCTCAGAACCTCCAGTGGCCACTGCCTCCACCTCAGTGATATTTCTTCCATTGCTAGAATCACAATAATGCTAGTAAGTCTACTTTAGTCCATCTATAGTTAATTCCCCAATTCTGAGGATTCTGGGATGGTGATGCCCATTCCACCTTTAGTTGAGGGGGGTGCTTCAATCCCATATGGCCGATGAATGGTACTCTTGCTTGCAGTTGTAGGCACTCTCGGTTCCTTGGTATGTTGGTTATCCATCATCTCCTCCTTGTTAATTTGTCTGGGTGAGTCCAATGCACTGGAGAATAGGTGTTGCATCTTCGTTGAGATTCAGGGCAATGCTGGCCCATGGACAGTCCAAAGATTTAAGTCTCTTGGATATACACCTACCAACTTTAGTACTAATTATAAGTTCAAATAGAAGGACAGAAGAGCCATATGTAGGCAAACCACAACCGAGTCCAACTGTTGTCACACTGCGAAGCATAAATTCCAAAGTAGGGTCCCCTGGCAAGGGACCAAACTCCTGAGCTGTCTGCTCTGACTATAGTGTCTGGATGTTTCCAGAGCCCTCAGGAACCCTGCTATTTGGAGTCATATCTACTTTGGCTGTCAATGAGATCCTGCTGAAATGTGCATAAACATTACCTCTGGAATGACTCCCTGACTCACTTTGATGTCTCTTAGCCATGTAAACTCATTTGTCTTTACCTTTTCCCAGTTTTGGTCAAGGTCTCTTTTTTTTTTTCTTCCAGTCGCATTGCTTGTTGGTACTTGGTAGAAATCCCTCAGTGCCACGGAGGCTCATCCCCAGGAGTCATGTCCCATGCTGAGAGGAAGTTATTGCATTTATATGCTGAGTTTGGCTTAGAGAGAGGCCACATTTGAGTAACAAGGAGGCTCCCAGTAGGTAACCCTTAGGCACCCTACAACACTAGGCTAAGTTTCAATTTCTAGAGCAAAGGCTCATAAGCATAGTTATCAATATCAAGGGCCTATCAATCGACCATCCTCCTTCACTATCATTGCCCCTGTACTTGGGGGATTGTTGCTGTTCCATTAGAGAATGTGGCAGAACTCCCCAGGATGGGAATTTGATATTTTTTTGGTTATTGTATGACTCTCCACCCACTGTGGCAATGCCTCATGAACACTTGAACACATTTATATGCCTTATATGTATGCCCAGGTGAAATTCCTCACATGTATCCTTCATCACTGACGTCCCACACCAAAGGTCCTTCCCTGCCACAGTTGTAACCTTTCTGTGATCCAAAACTTCTTAAAAAATGAAGCCAATAAAATAGCCAAATACAATTAATAAGAAAACAAAATAATAATGATCATTTTAAACATAAAAAAATTTGTTAAAAACTAATACTAAAATTTTTAAATTGAGATATTAAAAAATAATGAAAAATATTTAAAAAAAATTTTTTTTGACATTTTGCCTTTCATCACTGTAAGATCTGTTGTCCTGTATGTACAGTGACGTTTTCTTCCATTTATTCCCCCAGTGTCTTACTTTTTTTCATTTTGTCTTCAAAGAAGTTTTAGGTCACAGTAAAGTCACATACAGAATACAGGGGACTCCCATTTACCCAACATCCTCCTCCTTTTCCTTCCTGTATTAATAACCTTTTTATATGTGGATGATACATTTGTTACAACTGATGTATAAATATTGAAACATAGCTACTAACCATGTTCAATGGTTTACACTATGGTTTACATTTTGGACTATACACTTTTATAAATTTTTTATGAAATTTAACATGGCCTGTATCCATCATTGCAAAATCATGTAGAACGCTTCCATCGCCCCCAAAATACCCCGTTCCATCTATTCTGTTCCTCCCTCCCCCTCCGCTTGGGGCCCACAGCAACCACCAGGCTTCACTCTTTGAAGGACAAGATTCATAGTTACTTGCAACACTGAGGGCTTGACACACTGGTCTGTCCTCCCCTATTCGGCACCACCCATGCTCTTGAGACACTCCTACTCCCCAGTTTGAGAACTTAGTGGGTCTCCTCAGGATAGGAGTCCAACTCCTTCTCGCTCATTATGTGGGTCTCCACCCACTTATACACCACACTATGACAAAATGATCACTCGCACACTACCTAGAAGCCTGCCCCAGAAGTGCCCTGTCCCAAATATCCCCCCATTGAACACCCTAAACCAGTAACCTTTCCTTGTCATATTGCAAAAGAGCTTTCCCAACATTGTAATTTCAACCTCATACCCGCCAATTCCCAGTGCTCACCTGCTCCCTCCCCCAACCCTCACCCCAATTCCAAGGACCGTCCATCCCACCCTCCCTACCCTACCCCCCTGTCAAACCTGCACCGCCCAACCCAATATTATCACTACACTCGTCATATCCCTTCAGTGCACAACTACACACTTATCATAGATTTCGTCCATATGGGCGTTGGCTCACAACCTTCTTCTCCCTTTCTATTTCCTGTAAACCTATTTTCCAGACTCTAGCTCTGTGAGTCTGCTCAATTTGCTTAATTCGTATCAGTGAGGTCTTATAATATTTGTCCTTCAATGTCTGGCTTGCTTCATTCAACGTAAGGTTCTCAAGATTCATCTATATTATCCCGTGTGTTAGTACTGTATTCCTTCTTACAGCTGAGTAATATTCCATTGTATGTATGTACCACATTTTGTTTATCCATTCATCTGTTAGTGGGCATTTGGGTTGATTCCAACTTTTGGCAATAATGAATAATGCCACAATGAACATTGGTGTCCTTGCTTTCAGTTCTTCTGGGTATATACCCAACAATGGAATTGCTGGATCATATGGCAGATCTATAGTTAGTTTTTTGAGGAACCACCAAACTGTCCTCCACAATGGCTGCACCATTCTACATTCCCACCAGCAGTGGGCGAGGGTTCCTATTCTTCCACAGCCTCTCCAACACTTGTAGTCCTGTTTTTTTTTAATAGAAAAATATGGAATGCTTCACAAATTTGCATGTCATCCTTGTACAGGGGCCATGCTAATCTTCTTTGTATCATTCTAATTTTAGTGTATGTGCTGTGGAAGCGAGCACTGCGTTTGTTTTGTTGACACTTAAGGATGGGAGATCAGAGTTTTTCTTCTTTTATTAACAATTGTATTTCAAATTCACAAAAATGAAAGAACAGAAAAAGGCAGTTCAAGGATATGAACTGTTTTAAATGCTGGCAGAAAGATGAGAATAAAGATAATCATGAATTTTCTTTAGGGGAAAGGAAAGCAGAACAGTTGGAGTCTTGCTGGGTAGGTGTAGTAGAACGAAAAAGGCTAAGGGAGTCCTGGGGTTAAGAAGAGAACAGTAAAATTGATCATGAAAGCTAGCCTGAGAGGCCAATAGAAAGGGGGGGAATGGAGATACCAAAGAATTGCAATACTGAAAAAGCTAAAAATAGGTGTGGTAGGAATCAGGGATGAGAAGTGCTGAAAAAACAGGAAACTGTTCAGAATATGGGCTTTTAGAGTTTATGATTTCAGAGATGGGAAGTTCTATGACATGATAAGGTCCAAGGCATGGTCGTGGATGTAGGTGGCTGAGTTACAAAATAACAGCTAACATTTAATTAAAGTGCTTACTATGTTTTAGGGACTGTGCTAAGTACCCTTATGTAAGTAACCTGATTTTAATTCCCAGTGTTATTAGATATTCTGGTCCCCATTTAGACAAAAGAAAACCAAAGCTTATGAGAGCTTAAACCAATAGCCCCAAATCACAGATCATAATAAGTAGAACTTATATGTAAAATAAAGAATCTAAAACCTTTATTCAACACCTAGGGCCAGTTTCCCAGAATTTTCTGATATTAAATCAGAAATCTGTATTACAAATACAGATTACCAGGTCTATTATTACATTGATTCAAACAACATTAACTGATAGCCTACTGTGCCAGGCTCTATTCTAAAAGCTAAAAATGAACAAAACGATCCTGCCCGTTTGGGTGTGGGGCCCTTTTGACCAGACTGTCAGCAAGGCTTGACTCAGTTTGAGTCTCCATCCTCTTGCTGGGTCTTATATAAACGGAGAAATGGAGAGAGACACAGAGAAAGGAAGCTGCCACTTTTGATCCTTCCATATGAAAGAGGACAATGGAGACTGAGAGAGGAGGTCTGGTTAAGAGACAAGCCCTATGCTTGGTCACCTACAGCTGGGCTCCAGGAGATGGTGAACCTGGAAGAGAAGGTAGGGCCTTAGGAGACATCGGCCTCCATTTTCTTTCACCATGTGGCAGGACCCCAGGATCACCTGGGTGAGTATGACTTTGGTGAGTATGACTTTGGTGAGAAAGCATATCTGCTGATGCCTTGATTTGAATATTTCATGGCCTCGGAACTCTAGGCTTTTACCCTAAATAAAATTCCCATTATAGCCAACCCATTTCTGGTAATTTGTTTCAGCAGCCCTTTGGCAAACTAAGACAGCCAGAGAGAGGGAAAGTCGTGAGAGATGAGTTCTGTGGGATAAGACATGAGGCTTATAAAGGTAAGAGCATATAAAATATTATATGTTTTGGTAACAAGTGTGAGTTTTAAGCTGTTTTTAAGCAAATGGATATAATGGTTTGAAAAGACTACTCTGGTTGCTCAATGGAAAACTAACTATAAAGGCATAAGCAGGGAAACAGAAATATAAGTATTAAGAGTTTAAATATTCTGATGAAAGGATGATAGCTTGATCTTGTGTGGTAACAGTGGAAGTAGTGAGAAGCAGTTTGATTCTCAAACTATTTTGCAGATAGAGCTAGTAAGACTTAGTATAGAATAGGATGCAGGACTTGATATTGACCCTTTGGCTTGAGCAATTAAGAGAATGAAGTGACCGTTCACTGAGCTAGAGAATACTTGGAGGAGCTAGTTTGGGGAGTGACAATGAGAAATTGGGCAATTTTTTTTGCTTTTGTTTTAGAAAAGCAGAACTTGATATGCTTATTACATATCCAAGTAGAATCTGGAGCTCAAGGGAGTGGTGGAGCTGTAATAGATGATACTTAAAAGCATGTGTCTGGGTATAGACTATCTGGGGGAAGAGTTGCCCCAGATGCAAAATCAAACTTGAAAAATCACAGCATTAGGTCAGTCTTTCACCCAGTGTGACAGGTGATCAGTTTCTATTTAAGTTAATACTAAATAATTTCAGGCTCTCATTGGACACATTTTAAATATTGATGTATAAGTACATACAATGAAATGTACAAATCATAAATCATAGGTGATTCCACGAATTTTGACAATTGTATGTATCAGTGCAACATTCCCCTCACCTCAGAAGATGCCTTCCTTGGGCCGCCTTAAAGATAAATTTTAATTAAGTTTAACATACAAAAGAAACTCCACACATACAAGTTTACAGCACAGTGAAGTGCCCCCAAGTGAACACACCTGTAACTAGCCTCCAACTCAATAAACAGAACATTATCTCCTCCTCAAAAGCCCCCTCGTGGCTCCTTTCTGCCACTGTTTTCCACACACAAGTAAATTTAATGACTTTTAACTATCTGATTTTTAACACCATAGACTAGTTTTGTTTTGTTTTTTTTTTTTACATTATTTAAATAGAATCATACGATATGAACTTTTCTATGTCCGGCTTCTTTATTTCTCTCTCTCTCTCTCTCCTTTAAGGAGTTACCGGGGATTGAACCCAGGACCTATTTTATTTTTTCCGGTTTCTTTTAACGTCATGTTTGTGAGATTCACCCATGTTGCGTGCATCTGCTTTTGTACTGCATGTTCTTTTTTACGATAATGGTCAGCCTATATTTTCCTAGTAGCTTTTCTCCTTCTCACTTGCTGATTCTAATCGTTTCCTTCGGCGATACAACTTCTCAGGGGTAAAGTTTATGTTCTCGATCGTGTTGCAGACACCGGAGACTAAACGTCTTTTAAAAGGGGGCTTCTCACGGGCCTGACTGGGGCTGCTGGAGCCAGAAAAGGAGAAAGCAGTCCCAGGAAAATTCAGCCCGCCACAACCCTCTAACCGTCAGTGGGCTCTATTTAAACCGAACCCACACCCCAGGGAGAACGAGAGACTCGCAACATGTTCGGTGAAGAGGGCAAAGTCACTACAGAAGTGGGCTTCAAGAGTCGATGAAAAAAAGGAGGGGCCATAATTGCGACCACAAAATGAGGAGTCTTTTATTAAGCAGCCTTAACCCAACCTGGTAGAGATAGAGTTTTTGTCAAGTAGCCGACGCAACCCCACCTCCTGCCGCGACCTGTGAGATGCCATCACGTCGTGGACGCCAAATCGTGATGACGTCTCCAGAGCGCCAGAACCAAAGATTTGATGACTTCACCAGCACGCCAGAACCCACTGAAAATCAAAGTGTACCCTTCAAGAATCCTCCACACGTAACGCGTTCGTCCTCTTCCGTTACTACATAAGTAACCTGCTCCTTCTCCTCTTTTCTCCTTTTCTCGCAGCGGCTCACAGACAAGCCTTAGGCAACACCGGGCTCTAGCTGACCCGGTGTCCTAGAGGGGACGGGAGCAGCCGAACTCTCTAGCCAACTTCCGATTTGAACTCGGAGATCGATACGCTATTTCCGGGGCTGGGTTAAGGTCCGCGAAGGAAGCAGTACCGAGCTGCGACTGCGCATCGGGGCACACGCTTTCAAGTGTAGTACCCGCAGTTGCCGGGGCGGGGAGGAAGAGGTGTTACTCTCATCGAACTGCCGGCTAGCTCGCGAGAGTTGCGCGTTGCTAGGAAGCTCGGCGGGAGAGGCGGGGCCAAGCCAGGCTCGACGGGGCGGGGCTGAACGCGGCGGGCGGTGCTCCGGGTGGGCGGTGGCTGCCTCGCGAAGGTTCCAGAGGCGCCGCGTGCTGGAAGCGAGCTGCGCTTTCAGGCGGGGTCGGGTGTGCTCCCTGGCTCCGGCACTGCGAGTCTATCCTGTGCCAACAGCTTTCAGGGTGTGCGTGCTTGGTACGGCGTTTCCTGTTTCCTCTCCTGCGCGGCTGCACCTCGGGCCTTCGGCCTGACCCAGCCTGACTATGGCTTCAGCTTTGGAAGAGGTAAAGGGTCGGGCCTCATCGGTCTCACTCGTCGGAGCTGGAGTTTATCAGCTCCGTCGCCGGTGACTAGCGCCCCCACCGCTTTCACTGCCCTGTTCCCTGTGCGTCAAGCTGCCCTGTGGCGGCCCGCAGGCCTCATCCTCGGGCCTCCTCTCCGGCACCTTCCCGAGTCTTCCTGTCTCCGCGCTTTCCCTCTGTCTCCACTGCACCCACGTGCAGCGGCCCCTGGTGCCCACTCGGCTACTGCGGGCCTCCGCTTCCCCGGGAAAGTTGTCGATTGACCCCGGCTCCTCCTACCCCAGCCCGCGGTCAAGGGTCCTTCCCCGCGGGGGTTGGGGGTGGGGTGTCGTGATTCGCAACAGCAGGTGACCCAGTCACCTTCCCGTTTTCCCCGGCCCTTTCCCTTCCCGTTACATTAGCCAGAAGACAAGAACTTCATTAAACTAAAGCTGATTGCAAAAACCGAGTATCATTACACAGTAGCAGGCAGTTGGAAGATGAGAAGTCCTTGGTCCCAGCATTTTCATTCTTAGTATTCGCAAATAGTTGTTACTTTGGGCAAGTTATTTAGCTTAACTGTAGTTTCTGTTTCATAGGGTTATTTCACAGATTAATCTTTCTGATTAAAACTGCTTGCAAGCTATAATCTGCGATATGCTTTTAAAAAATAAATTGGATAGTTGTAACTAATGATAGGACGTTTTGTAGGAAGAGACTTTGTCTCTTAAACTCTAAACTTTTGAACATGGGGGACTTAAACGTTTTAGACACTTAGGGTGCTTAGCTGCAAAATAGGAATAACAGTGGTCTTTTCTTGACATAAGTAGGATGTCAATAAGTGATATTGTTATTTAGAGTAAAGTGTTGGGTATCTATTAACTTATTTGCTTTCTGGAATTTTTCCCCTTCAGTGTGAAGAAAAAATACGGGGAAATCTCAAATTTATCTTTTTAAGTTTAAGAATCTGCTTTAAATAAGAAAAATATTGTGTGTTTGCTGAAGTATTGATCTGGTTAACTTGCCACAAGTTTATGTTCTCTTTTAAAGATAGATATTAGAATACCATGTGATGGGAAGAAAGATTCTCTAAAGTAACTTTACAGTTATACATTGGGATAGTGCAGTATTCAGTCTTCTTCAAAGTAGGATTCTAAGTTTCTCAATTTAGATACTTAGAAATATTCATTTAGGAAGCATTTTGTGGTTTGTTTGTTTTGCTTTTTAGGCAGTACTGGGGATTGAACCCAGGACCTCATTCATGGGAAGCAGGCTCTCAACCACTTGAGCTACATTCACTCCCTGTGTGTTTTTAATTGAGATAAAATTCACCACTTTAAAGGGTACAGTTCAGTGGTTATTAGTTGCATTGTACAACCATCATCACTGTCTTAATCCCATGACATTTTCATCACCCAAAAAGAAAACTATTAAGTACTCATTAAGCAGTCATGCTTCATCCCTAACCCTCGTTACTAATCTACTTTCTTTCTCTGTAAATTTGCCCATTCTGGGTATTTCACATAAATGGAATCATACAGTATGTAGCCTTTTTACTTTGGATCACATTTTCAAGGTTCATCCATGTTGTAGCATGTCAATATTTAATTCCTTTTTATAACTGAATAATCTATTATGTGGGCATACTACCATTTTTCCTTTATCAGTTGATGAACGTTTGAATTGTTTCCACCTTTTGGCTATTATGAATAATGCTGCTTTGAATATTTGTTTACAAGTTTTTGTGTGGGCACCTGTTTTCAATTCACTGGGGTATGTACCTAGGAGTAGAACTGATTGCTTGTCAAAACGTTAAATATTATCTTTAACCTTTTGAGGAACTACCTGATATCTTCCAAATCACTGCATCATTTCACATGCCCACCTTTGATATATGATGGTTATAATTTATAATTTTTCCAGGTCCTGGCTAAGTGCATGTTGTTTTCTGGGTTGTTTTGTTTTGTTTTGTTTTAAATCCATCTTAGTGGGTGTGATTTGCATTGTGGTTTTGATTTGCATTTCCCTAATGACTAATGATGTCTTGAGTCTTTTCATATGCTTGTTAGCCATTTGTATATCATGTTTGAAGAAATGTAAAATATTCAAGTCATTTGCCTATTTTGAAACACTTTGGTTTTAATGCCTCATAGGGAAGAATTTGAAAATAGAAGATAAAGCTTGAATGTGTTTGTTTTGCCAACTTTTTTTTTTTTTCCACTTTTTTAAAAGATACTTCGATTACATAAATGTTACAGAGAATATATAGGGGATTCCCATATGCCCTGCTCCCCACACCTCCCACATTTTCCCACATTAGCAACATCTTTCATCAGTGTGGTGCATTCATTACAATTGATAAATACATTTTGGTTCATTGCCACTAAGTATGGATTATAGTTTATATTGAAGTTTACACTCTCTCCCACTCAATTCTGTAGTTATGGCTGGATATATAATGGTCTGTATCTGTCATTGTATTTTCAGGATGATTCCCAAGTCCCAAAAATGCCCCCCTATTACACCTGTTTTTCCCTTTCCCTAACCCCAGAACGTCCATGGGTCACTGCCTCCACAACAATGGTGTTTTTTCCATTGCTAGAATCACAATAAGTCTGTAGTAGAATACTTACTAATTTATTTTAGTCCATAGTTCGTTTCCCAATCTTGAGGACTCTGGGATGGTGATGCCCACTCCACCATTAATTGAGGAGGGCTTTGATCCCATACATCTGATGGATGAGACTCTTGCTTGCAGTTGTAGGCACTCTCAGTTCCTTTGTATGTTGTTTGTCTATCATCTCCTCCCTATTAGTTGTCCTGGGTGAGGCCATTGAACTGGAGAGTAGGTATTGCAACTCCGTTGAGATTCAGGGCTCAGCTGGCACATGGACAGCCCAAAGATTTAAGTCTCTTGGATGTATACCTACAAACTCTAGTACTAATAGAATGTACTAATAGAGTGGTTCAAATAGAAGGACAGAAGAGAAACCACTGCTGAGTAGAACTCAGTCACACTGGGGAGCATAAATACCATATTAGGGCCCACTGGCAAGGGGCCAAATTCCTGAGCTGTCTGCCCTGACTATAGTGTCTGGATGTCTCCGTATCCCTGAGGAGCTTCGCTATTTGTGGTCTTATCTACTTTGGTTGTTAATTGGAGATCCTGTTGAGATGTGCATAAGTGCTACCTCTGGCCTCCCAACTCATTTTGAAGTCTCTTAGCCATAAAAACTCATTTGTCTTTAGCTTTTCCCCCTTTTGATTAAGGTGTTTAGTTGTTATTGTTTTCCCAGATGCATTGCTTGTTGGTATTTGGTAGCAATCCCTTGGTGCCAGGGAGTCTCATCCCCAGGAGTCATGTCCCACACTGGGGGAAAGTTACTGCATTTATATGCTGAGTTTGGCTTAGAGAGAGGCCACATTTGAGCAAGAAGGAGAGGCTCCCTGTAGGTAACTCTTAGGCACCCTACATCACTAGGCTAAGTTTCAATTTCAAAAGCAAAGGCTCATAAGCATAGTCATCAATATTAAGGGTCCTTCAGTGGACCATCCTCCTTCACAAGTCATTGTCCCTGTATTTGGGGCATTCTTGTTGTTCCATTAGAGAATGTGGCAGAGCTCTGCCGGATGGGAATTAGGTATTCTTTTGGTTAATTTAACTAGCTGTTACTAGTATATAGTTCAAAAGGAAGGTATGAGAGAGACATTTTTGCAAAAGGAAAATAATGCATGCACCAAGGCAAGGGAAAATTACAACAGAAATTAAGATGTTCTAGATAGAGTAATATATATAGTCCGAAGATTGTGTGCAGGAAAGGCACCAAAGGAATCACTTTTCCTGGTTTTAGGTCTTCAAATAACAGGGAAGAGCTGAAGAATTACCTGAAACAGGTCTGTTATAAGTTGCTTCAATGGATACCTTACAGAAGAGTACTTTAGAGCCGAAATGGACTGTAAAGAGGGCAAGGAATTCAGCCACATAGGGGGAAATCCTTGCTTAATACTTTTTCGAGTCTGCTAGAAAAAGGATTCTTAATCCAGTTAAAAGCAAAAACTTGATACATTTCCTTTTTTTTTTTAAACTATATCTCTACTCTGGGAACAAATATACCCCATTTTGCATTTCAGTATTTTTTATCATGTTGATATTAGAGTCATTGTGAATTTTTGAAACCATTCTAATAAAAAGATTGAACTAAAACATTTGGTTCTGTGGTCAAAGGATGAGCTATCACAGGCGACACAAGGGCATCTGCATTGAATGAGATAACAAAACGCTTGGGGTAAAAGAAAATACTAATTTTTCCATTAATCTGTTTTCTAAGACTTAGGAAAAATAAAGGCTTTCAAACTCTGTTGTCACTTCTGACTCTAAATAGTTATCAAGCATTACTATATTGAGCTTTTATATGCTCTCAGGGTATAATGTAAGATTACTGCTGTCAAGCTGCTAGTATTGTACCAGAATGTAGTCATTTTAAGAAAAATGAATTAGTTGTTTGTAAGGACATTTGCAACATGCAATATGTCTGATAATAATTGGGGGGAAATTTAAGCTCATTGTTTCTAACAGTGTCTTTAACTTTTTAACTTCGTAAAATGTTGGCCCTATCTCTAGAAAATAGAAATATAAAATAGACTTTGATAGGCCATGTATTGTCATGAGAATAAAACAAGAACAGGGTGGCTTTTTCAAGATGTTTTCAGTGAGAAAAGAGTATTTTGCATTTTGGATTGTTTGCCTATTTTTTTCCTCTTCTATACAAGTCCCAGACTTCTGACTGTAAGATTGACTCTGAGCTTCAGAACAGGACTTTATATACTTTTTGTTTTCTTTTAAAACTTGAAAGTTTAGGTGCAGTAATTTGTGTATTTGA